>DWME01000388.1:0-34965 GCA_018244795.1 Parelbella ahira ahira | reverse complement strand
AAACAAACAAAAAATCACTTAAAAATATCTAAAATCACAGGTAATAACATAATAATTATAATTAACAATAATAAAAATTCATTATACTAATTAAAAAAATAAAATAAAATAATATAAAAAAATATAATGTCAATGAATAATAGATAATGAATGAAAGTTTTTGATTGAATCAAATACTAAAAATTTTTTTTATTACTTGAAGTTATCGACAATTAATTAATGAATCAATAATTAATCAAAAATGTGTCCTTTACTCAGATTTTCAGGGTGATCAATGAAACGGTGTCAGAGTCTATAACTCTGTAGTGTACATATGTATTATATGTGTACATATGTATTCATGATTATAAATTTTTACATTATATAAAAAAATTAAATGTACCAAAAGCTTGTTCCTATCTAATAACAACGAATTATCCTCTATTACTGAGGATTGGGGAAGATTTGTATGACCTATTACAATCCTGTATTACAAGATTTAACTGTGGAAGTATCAATTATTGGTTTTTAAGCTGTGGATGGAAACGCATTATTATAGTATTTTGAGAATTCGAGTAATATTTGCGCCCTGTATGAGATTATGAAAATATAACTTGTTTTGTAGTATTCACTTATACAACTAGTCTACTTACATTAATTGTTGCCTATATATGTAACATGTAATAAAAGTATTAGATATTCACGTCTGTAAATGATTAAAACGTATCATGTCCTGAAATTGATTAAAAACGAACAGTGAAACAAAATCACTGATTTGTATTAGCAGTTATTAGACCAACAAGAATCGAATCTAAAAAAAAACAATAAGTATGAAATATAGTTCCGCAAACATTGAATAGTCAGTCATGTAAACATTGTATGCGTTATTAATCATTTGGTTCAATTACCCACATGCAACAATAACGAGCGCACTTTATAATAACTCATAAACACGACGTCATATGAACACCCCGTCGCCGGCAGGCTCCTTTGATGTTGCGACCGCCTTTACAATCCGATCACGAGTGCGTCAGCTCGGTTACACGAGCCCCTCATTCAATGGCCACAATACAATTTTCTGTGCCATCACCTCCTTTGCTGTTGTCAATAACTGCATCCGGATCCTGGCGTGTGAGTGTGCGCGCGAGATACATTTTATTGTTGAATGCACACAGCCCTCGCCCGATCACCTGCGGCCACGCGCTGGCCTAAATCCCTTTGACCTGATTCTGCACGGCATTTAACTAGCGCGGAGTTGCAAATTGTAACGTTTACAAACCCGTGTTATCGGGACGGTCAGTTTCCCAATGAAGTGTTTATAATAAGTTTGCTCATAATGACAATTTGAAACTGCTTTATAGAAAGACAAGTTGTTCTATTTTTAAAATGTGGACGTATTTTAAAACATGTAGATTAAATCACATTTACCGCTTTAAATGTACCGTCATCAATAAAGTTTCCAACTCATAGCGGAATAAATGTCACAACAAAGCTGTTTTCGATAAATATAACAACCGCAGAGCTAAGTTCCACACAATAATTAAATGAGTGAAGCGGAAGGAGAAGATTGTTTTATGACATGAAGTTTATTTTTGGACGAATTATTATGATCGCTTCATGTAGCCTCGACCCCAAAACTGCTTAACGCGCGTCGACCTCCCCAACCTTTAACCTAATTCTATGTTCAACCCTCGCAGATGGGCGCTTGCATTGATGCTTTTATTAGATAACACGACTTTTATGCCGCGCTCCGGGATGAGACTGACAATATTCAATTGGGATACAATTATACTTATCGTGGTCACAATGCCGCTAGATTGGGCGAATCGCTTTATTTTCGACGCTTATTTACGATACGGGCAGTGGGGTGGCGTGGGGAATATACGTATATAATAATACCCGGCGCTCGCAATGTGTTAACGTAAATCAACTCACAATTTGTTTTTATTTGATGCCATGATATCTGATATGAGGGCCGGAATCGATTGTAAGGAAATATTCCCACAACAATGATTATTGTATACTGTATAGGAATGTGTTTATTATTATTTTTTGCCAATCGTCTATTACGTAACCAAGTGATCAATATCCACGCTTAAGTACAGCCGTGATTATAATTTACAAAAGGCAGTAGAAAATTAAATCACTTAAAAATTTATAGGTACTTAGACTTAGAAGCTATTATAACTTAGCCTTCTGTAACATTTTTTAATAATTGTTCTAATTGTACCTAAATTCTTACAGTTGATGCAGCTCGAATTCCTACTGCCCACGCTTTTGGCACTTCATTGGCGATCGTTACGCCGGATCTACCTAAATAAAACAAAGATACTGTTCTCGATACCCAATTTCTGGGAAAATCAGAGCACAGTCTCCGGCCCCACATGTTCATATCTTGAATCATCTGTAAATACTTTATCGGATCAGGTGTTCATTCTGGGCAATACGTATCGAATGAGGATAAAAATAAAATCCCGGCAGCTTTTCGTAATCCAAGCCTCCACATATCCCTATTTTCATTATGTTCTCTACGCGTTTATGTTGTAATAAATAAAGCAAAAAAACCATCTGCCATTGAATGTAACATTGCTTATATTTTATGGGCTTTTGCACCCTCCACCAAACTTGTACTAAGATAAAATTGCAAATAGAGCAGTTAGCGGAAGCACCGCAGGATTAGATCTTTAACAGCGTCGATAATTAATTATTTGCTAGGTATTGTAATATGCGTAAAAACTTGTAAATATAAACTTCTGTGAAAAATTAACAAATATAAATTTTTTGGAACACCATTGCAGGATCACCTGCCAGATCCGGAGACACGTTCAAACACAATATTCATCAAAATCGGTCCATCCGTTTGGGAGGAGTTCAGTTATGTACACACGTACAAAAGAATTACATATGTATATAAAGATACGAACCATAACGATGTAATGGATACTTGTGTCTTTTAAATAGTTACCTAATATAACACTGATACCTTATCTCGAGGCAGTACAATATTGCCTGTTATCAAGAGTACTAACTGGTTGTCTTGGTAATTGGGTGATTACCTTCTACTAATGAGCGCGCTTGCTAAATAATCATAAGGGATTTCGTCTCCAGACCGAGGGCTAAATACGAATCCTTCCTGCTTATAAGGATAAGTAATAGACCCCTGACAAATTGCTAACTGCCTCTTTGGAATTCATGAATACGAAATAAAATATGCTAATTTCCAAGAATGGTTGGAAAAACAAAATTTCACTGGAATAAATTAGCAGATGTAGAAAATTGAGGGAAATGTGGTCCTAAGAAAATATTGTAGTTGTTTATGTAAGAAAAACCAGGCGGCAATGATGTTGCAATGTAAAACGGTAGGCTTTGAAAGTCCGCCTAAAAATTCTCGGAGCCCGCCGCTCCCCGTAAGAAGGGTAACGACTCTTAAATATTTGTGGCAGCTTTCCACTTTCGAACTACGCGATGTTCACATCTTTACACTTGATACGAGTATCAATATTTACCATTTAACATATTTTAGGAAGTACATATGTGATTCAAATTAATCATCACGGAACCTTAATGCATGTTAGCATGGTACCTATCTTTAAAATCAATTCGGACCGACACGTAAGTGCATGCTTATTCAGCGTCTCCATAAAAATATTCATTCAAGGATATCGCAAAAGATCGCGTGGGGGTTAACGAACTCATTCGTCGGTTTCGCTCCGAAATTGCAAGTGTAGCGCTGGTTTAACTGCGAGGCTCGCTGGAAGCCCAGTCGGAGTGGCATTTTTGCAGCGCGATCAACTTTCATTCACTGTCTGAAAGCTGTTGCTACGCGGATGCTGGCCTCACGGTGTGCCACTATTAAACCCAAACGCTCGTGCGCGGCCCGTCATGTAGATGGTATCGTACTGTTTGGAAAGTAACTCGCTAAGTTTACTTGTTAAGTGTTTTATTTCGACCGTTTCGCTCGCCAGCTGTCCGTTCAGAAAGTGCTACGAGATCCCTGCTACACCTAAATTTTAACTCGTTCACGACTTTGGATCAAAATATTTAGGTACCTAGTTGATTATATGTTCATATACTTGATTTAAGTAAAGATAATGTACAAATTACTGGTTGTACAAGGTTTGATGTGAATAAACTGTTCATGTAGCTTTACTTAGGATTGTTTCGTCTATTTTATATGCCTACGCTTTTAGTATCACTAATGTAAATATGGACCGAACATACTCCATAAATAAATGTTTAATATCACATTAGCAAATATTTGTGCCTCTGATTGGTTTTAGTTGTGCTATTCAACTAATCATTCATGAATATATACTTTTTTTGCTTCCAACATTTATTTATACAATCTGTTTATTATGGTTTCTGAATAAATCGGTCATTTGAGAAGTAACCTAAAAAGATAAGTTGTAGTTGAACGTATTCCGTTTGCGGTGCATACATTTCGCGGGCGGTGGTATCGTCGCTGTTTAACGGTAACCGTTTAAGTGCCCATATCACAACGGACGCGGCGTAGTCTGGCCGTCTCGAACCGGTGAATGGTCACCTTTCTCCAACACACAGTCTAGACTGCGTTCCGACCGCTCAATGAATTTCATTCGTTTGGAATGCGGAACGCCCAATTTATTGCGCCCTACCAATATTCATCATCCTCCGTCGGACGTGTGAAATTGTCACGAATAATAAGAAACTTTGACGGTTAACTGGTGCTTGTTGTATTTGTTTTAAGAACCATTGGAAAAATAGTCTTTCACGTTTACAACCCGATTACTTTTTTCCAATGGACGTTCTGATTTCTATATGTATTATATTAGCAAAGTTTGATAATAATTCGTCAGCACAGAGGTGATCGCTGAACACAGCGAGAACAATGCGTGGGCCACGTGGGCATTGTCTGTGTGGGTATTCAGGTACCCTATGCAAATGGCTAAGATTTCTCCGGCGCTGTGTTGACGCTTCGCTCGACCCATTATTTCTGCGGCCACGATTTCATTGCGCACCGACAATCATTTGCATTTTAATTGGATTAAGTCTCGTTTATATATCACACGCTTGCTTTGTCATTCGCGATGATTTAGATGAGTTTGCCGATGCTGGCGACTGGCGAGCCACCGATAGCGAATACAAATAGAAAAACACGACGTGAGGTTACAAAGACAATACAAATTAAAATCCGCGATAAAAATGTTGCTTCCGAGAAAGAAATTCGTTCAGCACTTACTCACGCATTGTGTGCTACGCGTGTAATATTTCAGATAATCTTGCACCAACGATTAATTTAATAATCGACTTTTTGCGTTGTGTAAACCGATGTGATTTTAATTGGTTATAAGTAGCTCGTTACGTTCGCTTGTCACGTCGCAAGAAAATAAATACTCAGTTAAGTAGGTATTATTATTATAAGGCGCGTTGTTGACGAAGTGTGACGAGTCAGCCCTAAAGTGCCCCTCGGTGTCAACGACCGGCCGCGAAGGTTCTTGCGCGGCCAACGGTGTTTTATTTTAATAATAATTGAATTGAATTAGTATGAGAACCGCGACAATAGGATTTTTATTTCAGATGCGATGTCGTTTATGGACAGTTTCCGTATCGTTTGACAACAAATCGGACTCATCCCTGTTCTGCGGTATTCAGGCATCGGAGATGACAATATATCATACAGTTGTCGTGAAGATTTTATTCGTAACCAGTCGAACAGCTTTTATTCTTACTTGGCTTGGAATCGAAACTATTTTTGCGACCTTCACGCTTGAGTGTTCGTTGCCCTTCAATATCAACGTAGAAGCATTTCGAAACCGAATGGTAGTATGTACATATCTATGTGGACGTCTATATGCAAACAATAATGACATGATCGGCACCAAAGCGGTTGATATCGGGGCTCACCGTTGAAGATAAATTTTGAGATAATTACCCACTGAGAACCTGGATGACAGAATTTATGCCGGTACAATTCAGTTTTGTCTGCCAGGTGGTTGTAATAGACTTATTTATTTCATCATTTTCTTAACTCGTATTTTACTTACCAACGCAACATTCGTGGGTTCCCTTAGTCGGCTTAATTGTATCTAGATAAGTATTTCACTACTTGTTATTTTGAAACACACGTCCTTTAATAATTAAACAGCGTTGTCAATTCAGTCACCTTGTTATCATAATATGGATGTTGCTACTTCAAGGAGCTCAGTGATAACAACAATTTGCTCATCTATTTTATGTCATACCTACTGTATCTACATATTTATTCATTGTCATCTCGCCTGGAACTTTTCAGCTTTGCGACCTTGCTGAATAATTGAGAATTTAACTTACCAAATTTATATAGTACGTAATGTTCGTTTACACTCAACTTAAAATGAGCCATTGAACAGACACACTTTACATCGCTATCTACAGCACCTCGCGCTAGTCGTGACGAAATGTCAATGATATCAAAATAATGACATGCAACTATAACAAAATAAGTGTCGTAAAAAATAATGACTGTACTTAATAGAAACTTAGTGTTTTGGCAAGCATCCCGATTGGGCCCCAGCGTCGTTGACCGGCGGTTTTTGCAAGAACGGTGGCCGGCCGCCTGCGCTATCTAGAGCAGTACTATCTCGCGTGGATGTTGGACAATAGACGAGCTTCGTGTATTGTGGCACTTACATTGTGACTTAAAAGGGCCTTTTTAAATGTACGTTCAGCTTTCCAAAGAAGGCTATAACGTGAGATAATGTACATTAAATGATTATACTCATTTTTGAAGGCAAAACAGTGTTCTATCGAAGGACGTAACTGCCACTAATGTTGCACGTGTTTATGCTGAATAACAGCAGTTTTGTATATTATCGCTTTCCTCGCATGGCAGCCTCTCCCGATAAATACGAGTCAATCATATGTTCCTACAAGACAAAAAGATACTTCTATCTCCTAATTGGTTTCAATTAAACTTAAATAAAATTCGATTGAGAATTCAATTAATCTTAGTGGCGTTATTAAATTGTATTAAGTATTAAATTAAATCATTAAGTATTAAGTATTAAAGTAAATAAACGGGAAGGAATATTAAAAAAAAAATTGCAAAGCATTTGCCCTATGAATATACGGTGTTTTTTAACCAAATTCTCACTAACCGACCACATCCTTGCCCCGAGGCTTGCCAGAATTAAACTGTACGTTTTCTTTATCAAAACGCTTGACAGTAGATCTGATTAACGCCGTTACGCATGTGAGAATCACGATAACATGGAAATTGTGCCGTTGGCTTCGTAAAGGAAGTCTTAGTAATACCGATATAAATAGAATTGGCCTAATGATTGAATTTTTATTTCACTTTTACACGTTGATATTATGTGTAACATAGATAATACAATGGAATAATTTTAACGCGACCGTTTTCTATTTATAATAAGCGAGACCGTTTCATGATTTCTTTCCAACAACCAATAAAATGTAGTTCATAAAATATGATAATAATCACGCATTCTCGCCGTTTTATGTGAACGTGTAATACAAGCTTGCGGTGTGTTCACGTGTCGTAATGATTAGCCGATGTTGCCATGTAAGCACCATGTAATTTGCGGAAGCGTTACGAAGAAATTACACCGATGTTATTGCGACATGTATTATATTTGTCGACACAATTAAATTGCGCGTGTGTGTGTGTGTGTGGCTCTATTCATATCTGTTCTAATGTGCCCGGTGCGTTGACAAATTTTTGACACCTAAGCATGTCACGAATTAACTCCCACGTGTACACACTAATGAATTCGTCAGCGAAACAATTAGGACGACACAAATAATTTTGTCATTATTCACTTATAATTAAACTTAATCTACGAGTATTTAGAATGGGTTTTCGCTAACTATAGTAATTAAATTTGTTATTGCAGATTTCAGTTACATATTTCTAAGGGTACAGTTCAATACATTGCAACTGCTAGAGCAAGGTCCTTTAATAAGTATGGCTGATTTGAATAGTATGATATTCACTAGATGAATAATTATGCTTTATTTTCATTTAACTGTTTTAATAAACTCACGATCTGTGTATGTGTGTGCGTGTATAAAATACGTTTAAATATGTGCGTGTATATGTGTATTATAGCACCTGTTTCGTTGTGTATATAATCGCAAATGTCTCCTGGTATCGATATAATAAATTTAACTTTACATTAATACAACACGTTTGTCCTGCGAACAACAAAGTTGCAAATGTTCACTGAGATAAAGGCGTAAGGGTACAACGCGACACGGCCATTTACTACAATAAAATATATGAAATACTGACCTTGATTGTTATTATTGTGTCCAATTTTGGTTATTGGATACAAGTTTGACTTTTACGTTTTCGTACTCTGTGCCATAAAATTTTTAAACGTCGAATGTAAATTCGTTGGAATTGGAAATTCATTTACATATTGTGTTTAATTTCAGCTTGTATCAGTATTTTGCAACCGCTTTTTAGGGATTATTTACAATTTTTTTGTTATAGATACTCACGACTATTGCTCAGCTCCAAAACGTAAAAAAAAGCGTATCATCACGCCTGTAATCCCCGAAGGGCTAGGCAAAGGAGTGTAATACAGTCCCAGGTTTTACCAGTTACATTGAGGATAGAATAGATGGTGGGCCTATTGCCATGTATCGGGCACAATTCCAGACTCCGATTAGTATTCATATCTCTAAATTATGTATTCATATCCCTAGTCATACCAAACATTAATCTGTGCTCTTTAAACAAATTATGGTACTTTGTAACGTTCCCCAAGTTAATATTAGCTGTCAAATGTATTACAGAACTTCGTGGTAAAAGCGTAGGTGATCATGGCATGGAATGTTATAGTCGGCTACTATCGGTTTGTTGGTCGATCTACCATCGGTTGATAATAGTATTTTTACGGATTACAAAAATATTTGGCTTTTATAACGTAAAGTTAGTTTTGTATCTGACAACGAAATGTGACTGACTACCTATCATCTTAACGCCTTACGCATACAAATCGGACAAGTGGTTACAGCACACGGGTCCATATCGCGTCGTTATCACGCCCGTACAATACAACATCAATCAACGATGCACGCGTTGCGGTACCGGCCGCGCTGTTGTGTGGCCGTCGGCGGCGGCGCGGGCGCGGTGTTTTCGCGCGCGTTTCGTTACCCGCCCGGGGGCCCCGGGTGAACGGCCAGACACGCGGGCGGCCGGCCGTTAAACCTGCCCGGAGCGGACCGCGGACCAGTTACGATCGACCTCTACTTGTACGTCTAGCCCGCGATTTAGGGTACCTCCGATTCTAATCTGCGTGCTCTATGTATGTATGTACCTCACTTCGCTATTTGTACTGGCCGTGCAAGCGACCGTCGAGTTTCCGCGCAATCTGCGTGCATTGTAATATAGACATTGGATTTTTTTATGACTTGATTGTTGTTCAATTCGTAATCTTTTTATGCTAATTCGCAGTCATTATTTATAATAATTATGACGTCTGTGTAATATTGTTAATGTCTAATGGATACTAGTATGCAATATGTTTTTTCTCTAGTCAATAATATTAGATAACGATTGTAACTCGGACGGATACGATTAACAAAAGTGTCTTCCTATAAGGGAAATGATCGAAGATTCTAAATTTGACTAATCAGTGCAGTGAGAGTGAAGTACAGATTCGTTATTAGGACTTTGGCTATTGAGACATGTGCGTGATGAAGGGGCAATCACAGATCGCAGCCGATATGGGAATTTAAAGGCTTGGGTAGGTGTTCATGTGGCAAATCTTCAAGATAATTTGGGAAATTTTTGAGACTATACAATGAAATCGTTCATATAATTATGGTGTCAGTAGATGACACTTTAATATTTGTTAAATACTCTCAGGTACATTCAAGAACCTTTTACAAAGCAATTAGTCGTATTGTGCCGGCGCGATGAAATAACTCCGAAGTTGGCGCAGCATTGTGGGTCCATAGATTATTTCACACCATGTACCTATATATAAATGTACGCCTATACATATGTAACAAAATTCGTCGAAACGAAAGGGTAAAGAATAATTTATACCTTATCAGTTCCGATATATAAAAGAAAGAGATTTATCATTTAGTAATTGCTAACAAGAATTACTACTATCAAAGGAAAAATTAACAATACTAATAGGTAATAAATGAATTTAATTAAATCAATAAAATTAGTGTTAATTATGTTTCAATAATATTCTAGCTATCTGCTCTTTGTTCAAGCAGTTTGTATTTAACATTAGATCGACCCGAGCCCGAAGCCAACTTTTTAGAATAGTTCGTGTCGACGCGTCGGTCAGGCGTAACTGTGTTCTTTTGTTTAACATTCATATTAAATAATATGCATGCGCGTGCCACTGCCAACACTTATTTGTTAAGAATATTTTCTTTTATATGTATAATTAGTAATAGATAGTGATTTATATTCAATGATATTAATATTCAAATTTCCACTGGCGGGGCCAGTAGCGCGTGAATCGGAATCGCGCTTGTCTGAGTTTTTTATTACGCCTTCTCTACACCCGCTCCTCGTACGCAGTCTGCCGCCGAGGTTCTCAACCTGTGTGTGCTTGTATGCTTAATTTAAAAGAATGTGTGTGTTTTGTAAGGTCAAAATAAATTTTTGTAGAAATTCAGGCCTGCTACATCCCATATTTCAATATGCTTACTACATATACGGTGAGATTAATGGTCAAACTTGAGTCGAAATATAATATAAATGTTGCCAAAATCTTTCAAAATCAATGTTTGAAATATATACAATTGTAAAGTTATCCGACGTACTAGGTAAGATCAGAGTCTAGGATTTTTGTAAACAAGTTTGAAAAGTTGAACATCACTGATCAGTCTTAGATTAAACAGATACAATTTGCAGTTAGTGGCAAGTGAGTGCCGACAAAGAGCAATCGTTAGCCCAATTTCTTCCACTGATTAACCGTGTCGCACTTTCAGCGTCTTTCATAACGTTGCGAACGATATAGTTATAAAAAAAATGATTTAATTTATTTTATTGTAATAATGCCGAGTTAAACCTTAATTGCATTTTTGTGGTTATATTAATGCATTTCACGATAAACTGACAGTTTTATTAATATAGTCGACTAAATTTTTATTCTTCAATTCCCTAATTATGCCTACATTAGTTAAAAGCCATCAGCCTTCACTTAACTTGTCTCAATACGACTATCGGTATCCACAGCGCTCTTTATAGCCTTTCTATCGTACCCTGGAGGCCCGCGTCTACTCGAAATAGTGGAGCATCTTTATTGTAATATCGCTAAATTAATCGCAACTCTGCTAGTCATCAAATAAATCCACTTAATACATTAACTTTATTGAATCGGTCGTACACTGTTCTATTGTCTGTGTTTGAAGTCTAAATCCTTGACAAGTATCTCCTAACTTTGCTAAGATATGTATGTGTGTTTTCAAAATTAATATCACTCACTATATCGAAGAAGGTAAACATCGTGGGAAAACTGCTCGTCTAAGGATTAAATTATTGTCCATAACGTTCTGGTGTGCGAATTCTACTGACCTGTGTTTTACAGAGTAAAACACTTCTCGTTCTGATGAACGTTCTGTGTCCAACAGTGAAGCGTGTTGAAGCGAATGATGAATGTCATAATATTATTTTGTTTTTTTTTTATCGTTTCGTGTTACAAAACGCGGAAATTGAACAGCAGCTACCGCTGACCACCAATGTGAAGGGGTCACTGGTATTTTGTTTTCAATGTTAAGAAAGGCCTCAAGTCCCAGTTGAAATTATTGATGAATGCTATGCCACAAACACATGTTACATTACCATCTTTCGTGCTTTATTTCTGTCCATCATATCTATTTATTAAATTGAAATACAATAACTTAGAGCTTAGAAATATGCAACGGTGATGCAGAAATATTAGAAAATTGTAAAAGACAACCTTATGCATATGTACTTTACTTATGTGTTTGTAAACTTTATTCGTATACAGGTAACCCGCCTATAACACGGTAGTTAGGTTCCTAGAAAATGCCGTTTTGTGGTAAACCGTGTTGTATGACGAGTTAATGTTTTTCTATCTTATTTAGTCTGAGCACAAAGATTTTTGCAGTTTTCTTATTATGTTATAGCGAAACCGTGTTATAGGATACCGTGTTATAGGAGGGTTACCTGTTGGTACTAACAATAATATCGACTCCTAGAAAGGATTCTTCCTCATACTGTTTTCTCTGATTATACCCAGTACAAGGAGAGTGCAAACCTGATTTAAGCGATTGTTTAAATACATCAATGTGTTTGACGTCCGCTAAGCGTCCGTATGTACGTCATGATGTAATAAACGTCTTGAATTACGATAAGAGTTATTATAGCAAAAAAGATAAGACGTAATTTCGTATTGCGTCTCAATGAAATTTCGTGATTATAGCAAATACGAAATAACGGTTTTTGTGCTATGACGTCTGCAGCTCATTAAGTATATTTATGCACTTACGCGTTCATCTTACGTCTGGAATATATTATAATATAATGTTCATCATTTACATTTTAAGATTAATTTATTAACATTTTTGTAAGTATTTGGAAAGTAGGTTTTTGAAACTTTACTTTTGTATTTTTGCTGGGCTATATATTTCTCCCACTTATCTGAAGATGAGTGGAACTGATTCAACTTCGCTGATATGGTGACGGAGATACGCTAAGTCGCAGGTTTCTAAACAGTGTAAGACGACCCGGGCAATGTTAAATCGATGTAGCTTCTAGACAAAAAGTAATATCACCTGCTTAGTTTTAATTATCATTTGTCAACTGCAAATGCATTACATCCAAAGACAAATGTATTACGTCCAAATACACGGAGCGAACTAATTATTTTTTATATTAAACTTCTTTAGGAGTTATTGCATTTTTCATTGTATTGAAATGTCACATTTATCTTCCCTGACGCTGATATTTGGATGTAAGAGCTATATTTTTATAAAAAAATTGATACTTAATCACTAGAAAACAAACGAATAACGTATACGGTTAGCTTATTGCGATTTGTTTTAATTATTTATTTAATAAATAATTACACGGTTAAGAAACAGTTATGTATTTCATGGTTGCCGCGTGGGGAAATCGGTTGCTTCATCTCAATGCATTTAATTAGACTTTTAATTAGTAATGAAATATATACCTACTACGTGCTGTTGAGTTTTATAATCGATAATTGTTCAAGGAGAACGCATGATTGCGGAGTAGCCCTAATTATGTACATAATATGTTTAGTTTTAATTTATCTATTCGTTGAGGAAACTAGTTATAAAATGTTATAGTGTACGCATGTTTAGTTCATTTACTTAATGTCTTCATTCTCATCCATCCGTGACATCAAATTTTTTATACCAAATATTTTTTTTCCACAAATCATTTTGAAAATATTATATCATGTAAAGGTGTAACAAATTGGGGTCATTATGAAATAATCTCTAGTATGTACCGTTAATAAAGTTGTTACTTATGTTTGATACGAGAACAGTGATAAATGTTGAAGTAGCACCTTATGTTTGTAAGGACAGAGGTATTTGGCACTTGACATTTGCTATTCAGCACTCTCTGCCTGCTTCCAATAAACCTTTCGTGATATAATAATATTATAAAATACCGCGCTTAACTGTCGAATAAGCAGTTCCGATTGACTGGTCTAAATGGAACGTATTCAAATTGATCACCTATCACAAAGAGCTATGTCTGGGCCAAGGTAATGCAAAATGAGGCGTTGAGTGAGCTCGTGCGATTATGCAACGGCCACGGCGCCCTCTTCGCGAAGTGAAAACAACAAGATGCATTATTCCTCTCCCTAAGTGCTTAATAGAAATCCCTCTGAATAATTCACTAGGATTGTTAATAAAAGTGTGCCCGACAACACTGGCGGCCGATCGATAAATTTATAGAGATGAGAACAATTCTGGAATAATATGGCGGTGGCTTGTTTACGGTGTGGCTCTGGTGCCGCTCGACAGGATCACGGGGTTGGCCCGTCGGCTCCTGGCCGCGACGGGCCGGCGGGCGCGCACAGGTGGGATGGAGGGACCGTCTGCGTCGGTGCTTTTTCATTCTTTGTTTGCGTCGAGGATTTGCATACAATCGGTGAAATTGCGTGGCTGGCGGTAGCCGAGAAAAAAGTGATTCGTGTAGTTTTATGCATATGGCTCTTTCAAGTGTGGGCCAGGCGTTTACTTCTTTTCTCTCTAATGTAGGTATCATAGAATTCACGGCGAAGTGGATTTTTTAACTAATGGTAAGAAACGTAGGATCACGCCTGTAATCCCCAGAGAGGTATACAGACAAGTTTGGTACACCTTACGTTTATGTCTCATTATGGAATAGTGATTGAACCTATTGTCATACACCGGGCACAAATCCAGACTCCGAGTCATTACTAAGAATTTGAACTTAGAAAACCCAATAGAACGCGACTCAGTGAGGCACGACCAACGAGGCAATTATGGAACGATATTTTAAATCCTTATAAATCTATTTTCGTCGTCTTTTTTGTACCTAATTGGATTGTTGAATTATCTTTTTAGGAATAAAAGCTATTTTAAGTAAGAAGTGTTGTGTGTTTCATTGTATCGTCGATACAAGCATGATAAGTGAAATTTACACCTAATATAAGTAACCTGTACGTACGTACGTAAGTAAGTACCTAATATAATATAAGTAACATATCTACGTAGTTATATATTAAACGCGTTAAGTATATTTTATCCTGCTATTAGATCATCCAGTACTTATTAAAGACTCCTAACTTAATCTTTCGACTAGAAGAAACGTAATCGCGCACACCCAATTCGATAGCGAATCTTAATCGATAAAATCACCGCGACAAGCGGTCAGTGTGGAGTAGTAGACCGACGTGCTTGTCATCTGAATCACGTGGCCTTCCGCTCGATTATTACTTACGAGCGTTGGGCTCGCGCGTTAGTCGCACCGGGCCGCCCGCGCCGGCATACCGTCGTTATCGGCGCTGATATTGAGAAATTACGCGCTCACAACACAACAACGCCACGTGTATAAACATTGTTGCACAACAATAACACGCGGATGACGCGCAAGGACGCGCCGCCGCCGATGCGCTCCACCGTCGCCCGCGCTCGCGCTCGCGCCTCGCGCCGCCGCGCGAACTGCGCCCCGCGCTACAAAAACAATGTCTAGCCCAGACGTCGAAAAAATACGATGGGCTATCTGAGCTTGCAGATCTGCCGAACTATGTTTCCTGATAGTGATGCTGTGATTGGAGTGCCTCTTTGTTGCGCTAATGCAGTGTAGTTCGCGTCCTTTATGTCGACACCGGTTGATCGTGTCTGTGATAAGTTCTTTGTTCTTGTGTTGTTTCTTACAAAATAAGTGTTAAGTAGTTCGAACTGGGGAATGTCTGTTAACCAAGAGGATAAAGGCTATGACAGTAAGTAACGATAAATGTTCATTCGGCATGAAGCATCTCATCGCAGTTACATAAAGTTCTATTTCTATTATATTAGCAGTATGTCAAGGGTATCGCTTTAATGGATTCCTCGAAGTCTTGGTCAAAGTATTGCGCAGTTCGCAGAAAGTCTGACCATATAGGTTTATTCACAGTGTATTAATATAGCTCTTGCTCAAATACCTTTAAAACTTTTGCTATGTACAGCACAAACAGCGCCGGACATGGTAACTGTCACGGTTTAAGTAACTTACTGTACGTATATACCGACTGATAATGGTATCCTTGCGAGATCTAGTCACGAATGCCAAAGTTATTAGACGCGTTCTAATTTTGTATTCAAAACTAACCGGAACGTGATTATTGTTACTATTTACTTTATGATACCACGATTTCGTACATACTTTGGAACCATTACGTCTATCTTTGAATCAATAATCCGATTGGATACTACTGGCTACTGACTGACTGGTAAATATATACATACCATTGTCAAACAAATTTCGTTCCGTATATAATGAAAATAGGAACAATTGCACTGTAAACTGCATATGCGGTCCGCAAACGGCAAAACGGGCTATCTTGCACCTCCCACGCCAATCTACCGGCGGCTAGTCGCATTCCGCACATAGCTACCACAGGTTGTCGGCCGGCGCCGCGGCCGGTTTCGTACCGCTTGCAATGGTGACGTAGCAACTCGTCTCCGCGCGTTCGTCGGCCCGCATGGTGCCATCGACACACGACGCTCTTCCCCTCCCCCTGCGCTGTTTCGCTCCGATATCCAAGGGGAAAATGAACGCTGTCACGGAGGTCTATTTACTCTGGACGATGAACTGCGCAGTTTAAATGCAAACTAGATAAAGTATCATCGGCCACAGTCAGGTACCGACATCGCGTGCGCTTGCTTTCGCCGCGTGCTGCCTTTCTGCGTCGAATCGACACACGACCCTAAAATTAGTCAGAACGTATCCAAGTAAATACGCCTGGGTTCCTTGGCATTGAAATCGCAGGAGCTTTGTTATGATCGGTGGCATGTCGCTATTAATAGATCACTAATAATGAATGACAATAATATAGCGTTTCATCCACAAAGTGCGTATTCAGTATTTAATATTATTATACATCGTACAAAAGAAACCTGTTGACCTGCCCTAACTTCGCTCCTTGTACTATTTGCCTTTCGTTTGGAAGAAGTGATTGCTTATACAATAAACGTATCAAAATACGCCTGTTATTAAATATCGAATACATCGCGTTATTTTTGTTGTAGATGTATATTTAGTGTTCCGTGCCATTCGGCAGTTCCATAGTGTAATATCTCAAAGCGGATCGGATTTGTCGCACTAATGCGTGCGAGACAGATGTAATTATAACAGACGCAAGCTTCGTTGTCTCATTACTGTGCGCGAAATTATACACTGTCGTATTAAGGTCCGTACACATGATCCAAGCGAGTACATAAATTGATTTAATTTCAGAGATTACGCTTGGAATCACAGCATTTTCACTGTCAAGCCTACATTATTGTATTAATACCAGCCCGCATGTACTCATTGACTTCGATTATAGTTAATTTTAGTAAACCGATACGTTCTGTTCATTTAATTATTTTATTACTTAATTGAACGTTTGTTTGGCACACGTACCACATAGATGAAATATCAAATTGTAACTTTTTGTAATAATTGAGTGTTAGATTCATTAATCTAGACCAGAGTATGATTGAATTAAATTTTAAGAGTTTTCTGCCGTTACTTGTATCAAAAAATTAATGATAGGTTAGGTACTTGAATAATATCATTATAGTATAAATAATTTCACTGTCATAATATTATGTTACATGGGAAAACCACGGTTGATGTCAGATGAAAGCGTTGGAAAGTAATAAAACAATTATGTAGTAAATCGTAACTGTCAGTGTGCATAGAGCCTTAATGTTAATAGGCGGATGCGACCTGATTTTCAATCGGCTCGGTACCTACATTCATTCATCGGCGCGCGAGTTATCCGGATGTTGATCATTTACACGTTTATCTCGTGTCTGCCTCGCCGATATTATGTTAAAATATCGTATTTGACACATTTTTTTTTGTATCATCTGCATCGGTATAATAATGGCCTGTCCTATACGTCTATTTCAGACGATATTTGTTTTAGTACGAGTATATTTATAGTATAGACGCACGAGTGTATGTATCTAAGGATTAAATTTCAAAAGGGGCTGCCTAATAAAGATTAACAGTGGACACAGATAACACTTCATTTTTTCCTTCAGAACTGACCTGTCTGCAGTTGAACACGCGCTTTCTTGCAGGTTGACAAAGGTCTCTAAATCCCACCTAAGGACGAATGGAGCATCTATACATAATGATGCGATTCCGGCAAACCGTTGAGGACAGATTAGTGATCAGAGCATTTGTCGGAAACTTTTTAGGCATAAATAATACCTCCGACAAGGTGGAACGATTACCCCTGTTGTTATAAATTGAGATCTCGGTTAAGTTTTCTTTCTCTAGTAAAATAGAAGAGTATTATTTTGATTTCCTTCTCTAGTAAAATAGAATTAAGAGTATAATTTTGATAGTTACGTTGACAACTCGATAATAAAATAATGTTTACCTTACATTTTTAATGAATTTTACAATAATTAAATCTTATCTGTTTATTTTTTCACACATTCATTCGAATATACCACAACTCTCAATATACATCTACTCTATAATAAAAATTCACCACTCATCGATTCATACATACATCGAAACGGAGATGCACCTATCGCACACAACTCCGCACAAGTACTTGGAACTGCGCAGTTGTTCCTCGTCTCGATTCGATAACATGTGACTGCAACGCGTGTGAACTTGATAGAGCGAAGGGCCTCGATCTAATCTCAATAATGTTTATTTGATACGAGCTTTGTGTCCGAGTGATCGTATGTGCTGTGTACAGTGTTTAACGAACTTGCACCAAAGCTGTACGTTCGCGGTCTCCGTATGGTGTATGAAGATCCATTATTATTAGTTTTCTCGAGTTTTAATATTAAACTCATTGTTGTCTAGTATTGTCCAGTGGTAACTCGTGCGCCGTTTTTCTTCTGATTGTGTATGTGTGAGTGCGTTCCCGCGTGTGTTCGTTGGTGCTAACGGGCGAGGTCCTTGAATAAGTCTAACACTATCAGGGGTCTCTGGATGCTTAGTAAAGTCGGCGGATGAATTGCTAAAGATTATAGGTAAGCATGGAATTGGAAAAGAAGGAAAGAATACATTTGTTCAAGAATTGTGTCTCTATGTATGAGAGGAATAGTTATAGTTACAGAATTTTCGCAATGCCCTCACTTTGTTGAGTGGGATTGTGCTGATATCTTCAAAATTCAAGAGGTAACAAAGTTTGATTGCTTTTTGTTTTTCTTGGTTGTTTTAGGCAAAAATATCTCATACTGTATACCTGTTAAAATTGACATCCTTAGCGACAAATATTCCCCAACGGGCCCAGCATCAAATTGCTCTTAGGTTATTTGTTTTAACTTTTCAAAGCAATAAAATACACAGTTCAACATTACGTACATTATTAAACGAAATATTGCTCGTTGGGGTTTCGTTGTATGCTATAACAGATCGTTTTTACAGAAACAAGCGGCCATTCCCATAAAACTTGTGTATCCCATAAATATATCCATTACGAGCGTATTTTGATTAATGATGTGGTGAAGAAAATTACGTATTGTCGCCGGCGCGGGAACACGTCACTCGGTTGTTTTATTATCTATATCCAAAGATGGTAATGTGCATGACGAAAATCATAATTATGGGCCGCGAACGCTTCGCTGTTTAAACTAGTCCTGCAGAGGTCCTTGGATCATGATTAATGAGTGCGTGTGCGCTACCTGTTGCTGGTCGGGCGTACGAAAATCGAGTCCAGAAATTATGTCGTAAATTAAGCAAGCGAGGAGTAAAAACGAAGTTGGGAGACACTTCAGAAACTTTTCGTTGGCGAGAGTCGCCTTGTAATAAAGAAGTGAGCCGAACGGTGGTGTTTTATTATGAAATGTCACGTCGTGCCAGACGGTACATAAATAAGACTGAATTAACTCGTCTGCGACCTCTGCTACCAGGGCGGCAAGTTCACTACAAGCACCTTGAGTTACAGACTGTTCAAGCCGCGCTCGCTATGTAACTTAGCCAAAGAGTGAATAAAAATCGTTTACAGTCATAACTTTGGCCTTTATAACGCTAGCTCGTGGTAGCTGTTAACTTGTTTCTGTTGACTGTTTATTTAATATCCAATAGCTGATTGGTATCACTTGGACTGAAATATATTGTAAAGATAATCGTATTAATGCCTTTCATCGAGAGGTTAAATACCGGGTCGGGTACCTGCTATTGGAATTTTCTAATTTAGAAGTTTTAATCGTGACTTGGAGTCTGAATCTATGCCCAGTGCATGGCAATAGGCTCACCACCTGTTCCATGGGACTTAAACGGAACTCGTGAAACGTGGGAGTGTACTACATTTCTCTGACTACTCCTTCGGGATGACAGACGTGATTTTACGATAATCGTATTATAATAGTTTTTATAACTGAACAGTGCTAATAATTGTCCTTACTTACAAAGTCCAGCCTCACATTTAAACGTTGACTAAGAATGAGATTCGATAAATTGTACTGCTCAATAAAAATACGACGAAAACGTTTTACATTGTCATGTAATTACCGCGTGTGCTTTATAATAAGCCGGCAAGCATGTTTATTTAGTTCGTGACATGTTCAAAAAGGATTGTGTATAAATGTCCGAATACGTAAAGGTGTATAAAACATACAAACATTAATTCTTACGGGGCTAATATAACTTTGTTATTCTTGATACGCGGCTCTGTATGACGTACCTCAACAACTGGAGTTTAACGAACGAGTCATACTATGCAGCAGTGATTCACACGACACGGAACTAAATATTTGGAACCCGAACCGCGTGGGCGCTGGCAAGGTGAATGTGGCATGTTTAAATGGAAACTTAAGCTATGGCATCAGATTTGATTGACACGCGAACCTCGATTGGCCTATCGGTCTCTTACATATATGTATGCAACTGAACTATTTGTATTCACACAGATTTGGGAAAGACAATAATATGTAGTATACTAATTAAGCGTTTGCCACTCCAATATGTATACAATATCTACACATAAACCTTCAATTCCTTGATGCACGATAAAGTGAAAAGGCTATCATCCAAAAGTAAACAGTTACACAGTTATCTGGTGTTTGTGTTTTTGAATATATGCAGTCGATCGGTATCGTATCCATTCTGAGTAAGTGGCCTCGTCCGCCTATAAACGCCTACAACGCGTAGGTTGCCAACGATTGCCACAATATAGGGCTATTGGCTTTTGTTCATGTTGCTGCGAATCGAAATGTACTTTGAGTTACTTTGAGCAAATATGATTTACTTTGTTAGCTTGACAGGCGACAGGTTCTTGAACCCCTGCTCGATTTGTTTCTTAGAATACTTATGCGGCATTCTAGGACTTAATTTATATATTTTGTATCTAAGTAAGCTCTCGAGTTATACAAGAGCTTACAAAATCGATTTCTAATTATATACCTTGATATATATAGTGACATTACTATTCTTTATAGTGTTTTTTAATATGTACAATTTAAGAAGCATCTCGTAGAAAATGTCTCGTTGGCTATCGCTTGGGTTCTCTATTTTGAAAAGTACCTATCTCTGTACGCTATTGTGAGAGTTACGGACCCCTCTCACCCCAGTCAAATGCGGTTTAAGATGGATCGGTGTTGGAACGTGACTGGAGCGATAATGCGAGCACAATAGCTTTTCCTTGTACATTTAACTGTATTGAGACTAGACCAGGAGCGGCCCGCGACTGACTATGTTTTGGAGATGCGTGGTCCAATTGCGAACGCGTAGGCGTATCTATAGTCGTACGGAAGTGGTATTGCTTAGCGCTGAACAGTTCAGTTCTAAAGTTAAAATTTCTGTACAATTCGCAAGGAAAATGTTAAAAAAAAGTTAAAGTCCAGGTGTTTATTTGTACCTATAAGTGGTTAGATTACAAAGTTTACTTATCGCGCGCTGTATAAGACCTATTACGCTATGCAAAAATTCATATAGTCATAGTAATCCTTTAATTAAAATAATACCTGTTGAAGAAATAAATAATAAATTTACACATATTAGATATGTACACATTTCTAGTAGCTTTAATATAAAAACTGAGTAATAGATATTGAGTTGAATTCATTGATACATTTGATGAAATAAACTTTTATGTCGTACAATTTTATTGAACAGTGTATTAGGTAGTCTAATCGTTAAGAAAAACATTTCCGTCATAATAATACGGTTTCAATGTATGAAATATTGATTATTCCCTTAGTTTTGCATACTCTTAGGTTGCTTATTTTGGGTCGTAAAATAAACAACCAAATGTATGTTATAAAATGTAATGCTGACGTTTCGTTGACATTGTTGCAGTGGGCGTGGTCGGCGGCGGCATGCCGGAGGCCGCCAGCGGCGAGAGGCGGCACGTGCCACTGTACGGGCGGCTGGTGGCCGAGGAGCAGCTGGCGTCGATGAGCGCGCCCTCGGACATTCAGGTGAGCGCCGCGGCGCGCGACCCGCCCGAGGCTTTCGCCCGCTTCCGCAACCCCGCTAAGGTAAATGATGCACGAGGCAGTTTTGCAGCTAACATCCTACCCGTAACATGGTCGAATGCTCGGTCTGCAGTTTCACTACCAAGCGGGCTATGAGTTAAAAACAGCTAAATGTCATTATTGTACCTAAATAGGAAAATTAGAATAATTTGTCATCAACTGGACTAGTCTTGCAACTTGACATTCCGAAAGTCTTAGTAATGCCCTAATAAATATAATAGAAATATTGGGCTCAAATTTAAACGAAACCATATTCGCGCTTACATAGGAATTCGCTTATTTCTTATTCTCATCGCATCTTCTACTCCATGACTTAAATATGGCTTAAAATACCATGTTGATATTCAACACAAGGAACCGTATAAACGCGTGTATATTCGATTTTGTGAAACATTCGCCCTTGTATTCGACATTTTGCTGAGCGAACAACCTTGTGTAGTACTTGTAATAGGTTTCTCGGTAATTCCCACGAGCATCGTATGTGGCCAATATTGTTGATTGCGACTTGAAACTTTCCATTGCGTTCAAATAAAAACATCCTTTACGAGTTGGTACGCGACGGTGTGTTGTTTACAATATAGTATATATCGACATTTTCTGAAAAAGGTTGTACTTAATTACCTATTGAATAAGTTGTATGGGGAATCGCGAACGTCTAAAAGGCATTACCAGACGAATTACCAAATTGCAATACAGTTAGAAAGTACAACTTCGCTAAATGTTTCGACGTATTTTCTTAAGAATATAAAATCATATCAACCCACACATACGGGTTTTTTCAACCCTTAACTCCTACATATTCAAATGCTTATTCAACACCTTTATTGTAATCGTTTCTAACAACGCGTCTCGTCAGCCATTATGCACGAGTAGGTAAATAAATTATCTCTTAAAAGTGCCACTAATTATCTACTATAAGTTCTCCCTCAGCGTAATGGCGATGTATTTAGTGAGTGCGGACTGTTAACGGTCTATAATACCCCACGTCTAGACCGGGTTAATTAATAAATGGGTTCGGCTATAGTTTACCCGTGCGAAAAGATTAGGTTTCCATCTAGTGTCAGGGTGAATTTGTTTTTCGTTACATAATTCGCCTCAGAATAGTAGTAGATACTTTTAGAAATCGAAGTTTAAAGCTTACAACAGCCATGCTTAGATAGTGCATATGTCGGATATAGATGGTTTGTTAGTATCGTTGCGCATTTTAATGGCGGTTTCACCGTAATTCGGAACGGAGGGTAGTTTAAAAAACATGTCAAATGTCCTCGGAATAATCACCGTTTAGATTTTAGTTCCAAGCAACATTTCATTCATTCTGTCTATAGTTATAAGTCTGAAGATTCTTGTGTTGTATGATAGTAATATATATGAGATAAACTATCTGATATAACACATAGTTGTTAACAGTGACGAGCGTATTGAGGATCCCGAGGGCTTAGGATGTGAACCGATTGTTTTGAAGCATTCGATAAGTGTTTATGCAAATCGTCTCGTGTAAGATCAGCCCATGTTCTTATTTACCTTTAGGTTATAATTATGTTAATGACATCACTGCTTGTTTCACTTAGTGTTATGAGTTTTTCACATACTTTTATTAGTTTTATAGGCGTAGACCACGTAGATGATAAATTTATATTAGCATTTATTTATCAGATGTGTTGGCGAGTGCATGTTGGATATTGAATGGAGTATGTAATTCACTCCTGGTCCAAATTTATTATGGTGACTCCGCCGAGATTTACTCGCATTATTAAATATTTTTCCATTCTCATATTTTTTTCTATTTTTGTCTCATAAAATATGTGACTTGCGCATAATTCGAGATTAGTTGAATAGAAAGTGTAAGGGGCATTTCGTTTGATATGTTAGTTTAGTCAAACTGAATGAATAAATAATAGTATATATTTATAGAAGTTAATACAAAACGTGTTTGCTGGTTCAAACAATAAAGTGCCGTGTGCTTTGGAAACCCAAACTCGGTACTAGTATCTAACATCATCATTCAGACATAAGTAAAGCCGGGTATCTAATTTCTGACTTGATCGATGTGCTGAGCGGACCTATAAAATTATACTGTCTAAGTGGAGATAAAAAAAATATGAATACTGGGTTCCTGATTTATGAATTTGGAAAATATCTATTCATTACTGGATGCAAAAAAAATAACATTTCTTAACAATTTGTCAATCAAATATAGTGCATGGCTTTTGTGTTTAGTCACCGATTTTATAATTTATTTAACTTTTTGATATATTATTCTTTGGCACCTAGAATACAGAATGTAATGTCAATGTTTTAAGAATCTGTAGAATGCTCTTTCATATAAAAGGTACTGACATTGCTTTCTTCATCATTTTATTTTAGATTGTTTTTCTTTAAATTTTTCCACTCAGCATTGAATGAAAATTAATCTGAAATCTGCATTCCATCGAATGCTATTTTTTACTGTTGATTTTTGTTAAATATAATTTTTAATCGACCTGCCTCCAGATCCTTCCATCACAGCTTTGCAATCATTTAGTCACCATATTTATAACAACTGAACATCGAATGACCGTAGCTTTTCATTTGTGCAGGCTATGCAGGCGCGGATACCACACCACTTTAGGGACCCTTCAACGGCACCGTTAAGAAAACTCAGCG
Organism: Parelbella ahira ahira; assembly: GCA_018244795.1. Taxonomy (NCBI): domain Eukaryota; kingdom Metazoa; phylum Arthropoda; class Insecta; order Lepidoptera; family Hesperiidae; genus Parelbella; species Parelbella ahira. The sequence goes on along the minus strand of DWME01000388.1, from coordinate 10,224 downwards.
TAGACCTTATCAAAACCTACAAACACATAAATGAGGTAAGTTACACATAAGAATTACATCTTATTATTTAAACTGCTTAAAATTTTATACTAGATGAAAACATTCTTCCGAAATAAGATAACTTAAAATCAATAAGATAACTTAAGATACCTTTAAATCACACTTAAAATCACGGTTTTGTAAACTATCTGATTTAAATAAAGTCGGTCGTTGCACACCTACAGATTTATTCCGCTGTGGCGATTTTAAACCAGTTAGATATGCGGTATCAATGTAAATAAACAGACGCAATCGGATATATCGACTCGAGCCACGAATAGATATACGCAGATACCGGACTGGTCACGTAAACTGGTCGTCGCAATCGTCAGTCTTATATCTCGTGTAAGGGATATCGCGGCTCCGGGCGCGTATTGAGCGTGTAACGTATTTAATTAGACGCGTTGCTGTCCACCACTCCACTGTTTGTCTATCGCGTGTTTAGTTAGTTACACATCTCGCTCTTGGTCATGTGATTACATTGATTACGCTCTACGGTCCCTATTATGTATTGTTGAACACTCAGTTGGATCTTTAAGAGACTGTTGTTATGTGGTTTTTGTTTTAAACATGATCGGGAAAATTTGATTTTAATTTTGACGCATTAATTGTAAATGAGTAGTTGTTAAGAAAATTTTGCGTACGCGTCAAAAGGGACTGATAAAGTTTTGTAGTGCGCTTTTGTATTATACATACTTAATTGTAATAAATTTAATAATAGAAGGAAATGTTTCAAGGGTATATCAAGTCAGCTTCGTAGAAACTTTTTTATAAGTTCTTGCATATTTTTATCTTATTCGTCTTATCGTCAAACTTTTTTTCGTAGAAACTTTTTTATAAGTTCTTGCATATTTTTACCTTATTCGTCTTATTCTTATCTTTAGGAATTAAGTAAATAAATAAGGAACACATGTAAAATTTACAAATTTCAGGAAATACATGACATTAGAAATTAAATGCACTAATTCATTTTGAGTCTGAAGCTCTCTATCCGGGGCCCTCTTTATTATTGTTTACAAGCAACATGCGGAAATCGAATATATGTAGAGCACATGTGCCCCTTTTCCATTCCGGTTATTAATACACCACTTAATGGTTTGTGTTTATATTTTTAAACGTCGGATACGTGTACAGGAAACGTCAGTGGGACGCCCTCTAAGAGAGTGCGGCGTCCTCCCGGTACCTATTGGTTGGGTCATAAATTTATGGCGTCATAAATAAAATTAAAACACTCAGTGAACTAGGCTACATTTGAATGAAACGGTGACGTATTTAATGCATTTTGATGTCGTTCTATCATATGTACATATGTTGTACATGTGGCTTAGTAAAAATGAATTGACAGAGTAACAGTACTTTTCCATTTAATGCAATTATATACCAACAAACAACATCGTTATCATCACCGTCCCCCTCTGGAAATTGAACCCCTCTAAAGGTTTAAGACAAAAAATATAATTTACTTATGAATAGCATAAACAGAAGTCAATTGCCAAAATAAAGCCTCCCTGAAAGACCTATTTCTGTATCTGTAAGCGAGGCGTAGTGTTCAGAGTAAAGTAATAGAATTGCGCACATGTCGTAACTTGTTCGGGCGTGATAACGATATTGTGATGCGTGGTGGTTCTGACCTTTATGTGTTGTAGGCGTTTGGTTATCATTGCGACGTAGAACCATTGCTATTGGGTATTAATACGTAAATTGAAGCACCCAGCTGGTGGGTGTTTACTGTTTTCCCGCTGCCCACGAAATCTCTTAGCGTGGTCTGAAATATGTAATGAATTCGCATTTTAGTTCCCGTGAAGAGCTAAAGTAATGTAAGGTCATGTCAAAGTATGCTCAATAATATATTTTCTTTGACATTGGCACCATTATACAACTAATTTATTTACTTTCGATTTTATATAATCGTTCTGAAATAAACATGTACACTAAAAATAAATAATAATATTTATTTATGTACACTGCATTCTGACTGTATTTTGTTGGTATAGCATAGTATACATAGATAGAAGCAAGGAAAACACCTGGCACTCTTTTGACCTTTATTTTGTATTGACATTGAGTGAACTTGAGCCCTTGTTGCATTTGACCTTTGCGCGACACGTGGGTGTTCAATTTTCAGTGCAGCGTAGGATGATCGTAATTGAGTTTCCCGTTCGCGGGTCGCTAATGCGATACCCTTCTGTTCCGTATGTTGTGCATATTGAACAATAGCTAACACGAGCAGTTTTGTTTCATTTAAATTGTACTTTCAGTTTATCGATACTTTTTGTAAAAGGAACGATAAAACTTCAAACATCGTCTAAGGAAATATTTTCATGGACTGACAGCCTTCCTGGGCCCGACAGCAGTAGCTGTTGTTTAAATTTACACATAGGTCAGTTATCGATGTTTCGTGCAACGACTATGATACTTTTGCTCAAAAGTGACACACATCTACACTCCTACATACCGCTGTGGTTATTGATTTCACATCAGTGCGGTTTGCAATAGGTTTATATACATCTATGTATATACATATATACGTTTCTCTGTCAACGTGGGCGTATTTTCACTGCAGCGTAGGGCGAGCGAGCGTCGCGAAGTACTGCGTCACAGAGGTTACCGTCGCTAGCACGCTCCGGCCGCTGGAACTTGCGTCGTTACGTTTATCTGCTATTTATGCTCTCACTTCGAGGAAAATCTGTTTACGCTCATTGTTATTGAATGTCGCCGAAAATACAGTTCCTGCGTTCATGTGTATAAACGTATGTATATGTATAATCTCACCAGTAGCAACGACATCTCCAGTTACTTCAGATGTATTTTTAGCCTGTTAATAAAAAAAAAATTCTTCGAATATTATTGTATGTAGTTAGAATTTCTTGACTTTCGAAGTTCCTAACAATTCAACTCTCAAAAAAGGTGCAAAGCCATTCAGTGAGAGATAAATTACATAGTATCGCAGCTACCATGTGACTGAAAATGTGGCCTTACGCTTAAGTAATCTAAAAGTGAAATTAAGTAGTATTTGAGTAAACAAACGTTAACATTAAAAAACAATTACTTGTTCGTCGAACCAGTGGTAAAATTCGTGCGTTTGGCAATTACAACTATGCTAATTGTTTCAGCAATTAGAAATGCCGGCCACCCGAAATTGATACATGCTCTGAACACGATAACGATAAATACTATTTTACCCTAGAGTTCGTTTATTGTCCACACGACAGACACTCGGTTCAATTCGTTGTATCGGTTTTCTAACAGTCGGCCTGTTGCCTGCCTCGCTTGCATCGCTGTTTTCTATACAAACAATCATTTTAATAATAATTTCTTGTGCCAAATCACACGCCGTCATTTGACTTAAAGTAAGCAAAATATTTACTGCGGGAACCCCCTAGCTGATAAATATACACATATATATATTTATTAATTGTTATAAATAATATACATCCATACAGAGAACTAAAACTCGTGTTCATCCAAATGTTTGTTCCGAGCAGGAGTCGAACTCAATGCGTGCGATTTATTGAATAGAGGATTGACATGGACACACTTGGCTGAAAAGATGAATCTAAATTAACAATTTGAACATCTATAGTTAAGTGATTAGCTCTTTTATAAGCTATGTTTAACAATTTTTAATTTGCGCATACCGTTAATATTTCACAGCTATCCGACTTTAACAGTCTTTAAAGTCAAGACTTTGTAACATACAAAGTTCGTCGTACAAATCTTGTGAAATAAATTCAATTAGACCTCAACCATATTAGTTTGCTCGACTCTTTATCCCGACTTACAGATGTTCCAAAATATTTCTTCCCTCGCAGACTTCGAACATTTACTATTCCCGCAGGACGATCGGGGCGATTAATCTTAGCTTTTGAGAGACACGTGGCGTCCGCTTCTGTGGATCTATACTTATTTTTAAATGACGGTTATATTATTAGAGTGTGTTCTATTTGAGTTTAGAATGGTCGTTGCCCTATTTGGTGGTGTGTTTACATGGCGCCCCGCCAGCGTGAAGACTTCGCCACATATGTTGGACTCTACTTACACTCGTTTACGAATCGACGATACAAAGTAAATGTATGCATTATTTGCATTTCAAATACTTATTATTCTAAACTGCACATATTTAATTTTAAAAACGAAAGTCGGTTGCACACTGACAGATGTCATAGGTCAAAGGTGGCATAGAACTTACTTACTACGTTTTTATGGCATGTTCTGCAATCAGACGATAGAATTTAATTTTGTTTACTTGTTGTTATTCTAAACAAACGCTATTGTCGCTGAATAATTTATTAGTCCCTAATTTGTTTGATTTTTTTAACTTAATTTACTATAAGTACATTATAAATAAAATGATGTAGGTAGATGTGGCAGTACGTTATGCCGATGACGTGTTGCACCCACGGTCGCGTGGGCGTGCTGATGAGACAAACACCGCAATAACTCGGTTCTGCGGAAGAGGGCAGTTGGGAAGAGGAGATGCGTATTCGGAAATAGACTGTTTCGTTTTTGGCGCCTTGGACTTTGTACAGCTTTGTTTTCGTTCTTTGTTTCTATTTAGTATATATAAAAATAAATCATAACCCGATTGTTTCCAGCAATAACACCGGTTTGCTATTGCTAAAGATTTATGTACCTGCCTATGGTTCTTTAAACAAAATAATACTTGCCAAAACATTCGGATGTTAAAAACGTTAACACTGTAAGCAAGACGACATTAAAGGATCGCAAAGTTCTTTATAAACGCCATTCGTATTTCAGTGTCCTTTTATCTTGAAACATGAATAAGGAGCTCGTGTGGGTGTCTTATTATCTGCCCTCGACAATGGTCCGCGTAGGTGTAAACAGAATTTATCAACCTTCACTCCACTTACATTCGAACCTTCAACATCAATTTATTATAACAAACATATAATAATACCCACTCTTTGCCAACACACTTGTTGTTCTGTTTCTTCTGGCCTTAATTAAATATGCTTTTGCGAATATTTTATTGAACTACATATATCGACACCATTCCATTCACATTTTTACTTAGATGACAATTTTTCGTTTTTAAATCCAGTTTTGCATGTGTCTAATATATTGCATTTACATATATTGATTTTAAGGAAACATCAAAATTACCGTCAAATGTTTCTTTTATATTTTAGCTGTTGAGACATAATTATTACCTTGTTCTTGTTTCTGAGCGGTTTGATTCATGCCTAATGGTACACTCCTGAACTATACGGCTTCCGATTGCGTCACGAGTCTGTACCGGCCAGTAGGGCTGTGTCTATTTTAGATTGATATATATATGTGAGAGATCTGTGTCTTTTTTATGATTCAAAATGGCGGCACCTCTGCGCGGGACACGCTGCGATGATTCGATATAAAGTGACGATGTATCTGTTAAGATCTTTGAAACTAATGAGCGGTATTTAGGTCGGGGGGTAAAATGATTGAATTATTTTGTTGGTAACTTGTATATAATTAAGGTTCACCACATCTCTCAATAACATATGGCGAGATGTATTTCTTATTTTTTTTTAAATGCAAGCGACAGCCGCAGTGCGCATCGCCTCTAAGTGTACCGTTTCAGTAGGTAGTCGCCCATTTGTACTAGTTTGCGGTTTTGCCGTCCAAGCTATTGGTTTCGAATGACCCGGTTGCGTCATGTATCGAACATTCCGCTGACTGACAATGAATCCGCGGCGGCGGAACGCAAATCGCATCTTACGGTAGGTCGTCGGTTTTTCCTATTATCTATACATAATGCTTAATACTTTTGCACGATGTATTTGTTACATTGTTAATAAGAATAAGGAAAAAGTAACAGAAACCTCTTTCAAGTGCAATTTGATGCGCGATCACGCAGCACAATCTGCCAGTAACTCGCAGTGAGAATGTGTTGAATTCAAAGTAAAGTTCGAGATAAATAATTGTCATCGACATTCATGTCAACCGCTGTGACGCATCGCAATCTCCCCAAGCCGTGAAACGAGCATATTACACTTTGTTGCTTAACACAATTGTAGTTTGTGTTTTTACGGCTGATTGGCGGCTAAATGTCTAACGATCGGTCGCAAAAAGTGTACAATTGGATCGCGCCGGTTGTTATGAAGCAACCGCTGCACTAGACGCTAGATGCAATCGGCGACAATGACTAACGGTTGTGGGCGAATTTCGCAAGCGGCCGGCAACGAGCCGCCGATTCGAGTCAAGGAGAGCTCCGATCAATATTTATAGTTCGGTTACTGAATCCAGATTTACTTTACTGACCCCGTTCTGAGTCTATCAAAGATGATTTATAGCACTATCTTTATTCCATTATAGGTTTTACGTTTTATTGATATGGAATAATGCTTGTTTTCTGTGTACGTACCTATATATTTATATACCTACCCTCATATTGCTTTATACATGTCGAGGATTGCCTATATTTTAGTTTCAAAGGAGCATCTTAGAATGAACATTTATTATTACAAATAATGTACGAATGTACAACAGCAAGACAAAAATTGGGTGCCGTTGACGCCTGGTCGCCGTGTTGACCGATTGCCATCAACCGCATTGCGCCTCTCCGTCCGTCCCTCCGTAATTGTGCCATGAGCACAAAATATTATTTACTCCTTGCAAATAAACAAATAAATTCGCAACGAGATTTGATGGAAAAACCCGATGTGAACATATGCTTCTTTATGTCACAACGCTTATAAAGATTGCCGTTGAACAGCAGTTAAGTGGTGGAAACTGGAAGCAATAAGAAAATTATCCAGATATGTTAAGTAACAAACTTCCCACAGATGTGTAGCGGTGTAATTACTATTGGCATTGTCATTACCACGCTTTCGCCGCATTCACAGTGTCGTGCCGGCGAAACACGAACGAACATCAGCTGTTCGCCCGCTCGCGTCGACTATCTGTGCAAATTAATTGCGATATCTCGACTGCGACGCGGTGATTAGAGAAAAGAAAACACCGCGTTCCTGCAGCACGTCATCACGTGGTTCGACTTTTTTTTTCTATAGCGTGTCCGGGAACGAAACAGTTGGGGATGCCTTGACGGTTCTCAGCGTTGCCATTGGAATTTTACTGAGATATAGATCACCGAGAATTGTTTTTACATAATTATTTAGTTAGTCAATGACGAAAACTAAACACTTATTAGAAATGTTATTGTGTGGTGAATTATTTATGGATTTCGAAATAGCTGTAATAATTACACTATTCACACGAATATATTGGTATGAGAGACAATTTTCTGTGCTGTTAAAGTTAAGTGTTTAAAATTGTATGATTACGAGTCCCCGTCGCACATCGAGTGCGGAAAGTACATGACCATTTCAGGCAAAAGGTCGACCGCCCTCGAATACCCACAGTAAGGAGGAGTTGGATACTTCACATTTCTCACTACATTGTATCGTCATGTTGCTCAAAATTTATGTTCATCTAGATACCCTTCTCGAGCAAGGATGTTCGAGTTACATCCAGTTGTAGCGAAACAAGTCGTTATTTCAATAATTATAACTTTTTAGAAATTAAAAAATTAATATGACAATACTTGACAAGGTTGTGGCCAGAGGCTTATAAACGACCTATACCATTAAAATCTCTCCAATCTGATAGATCACAGTCCACATCTCTGATCAAAAAGGACATACTGTTTGTTAGTCGGGTATGTAGATACCTATATTCATCAGTTGTGAATCTGTTCACTATATTATAAATGCATGATGTAACATTTGCTATAATTTAATAAACATGTTAAAGTGACCTTAATTTATACCACGGCACGTGTTTATTTATAAGTTAAAAACTTGCTTACTCTTAAGTAAGTCATGGATATGTATGACGTGTGCTTCTGTGTATGTGTGTGTGTGTGCGTGCGTGTGTGTGCTACTGCGCAACTAGGCAGGCATACGCGAACACAATATGACCGCGTTTGGTGCACCCGGCGTTACACAATAATCATTTTCTCGTAATTCTATCGAGCACTACTTGTAATATTATGAAACGTATTTATATAACTATTGTTACCGTTACTGGTATTATAAATAACTTAAATAAATTCACCTTAACTAGCTTCATTTTAAAATAAAATATCAATATATAATGTATAGGTTGGGATTTTTATAATCAATTTTGTTTATGATTCCTCGGAGCGATGTGCGAGAGCAATGAAAAAGTTCCAAAGTTGATAAGCTGAACACATATACCGAGCCACGGTGTAAGGCTAATCAAGAGTACACGGCTTGCAAACAGTGTAATGCAAGCAGGCCAACTAAAGTGAGTCAAGGTGACTGCGTGACATCACGCCGGTGCTGTTACCACCCGGATTACTTGGCGAGCGCCGCCCGGCCGGGGTGCTCGTGCACTCTCTGACTAGCGCCGCCCGTCTTGCTACACGGTCTCCTATAGTTTTGTATTAGTACCAGTGCAGTTGTCAAGCGGAACACGGTCTGGGCGCCGCCGACCGCAGCTCGGAGCACGACAGTATTGTCCGTTGCCGTGTTGCCATGCGAGCGCTGTCTCTCATTAATGCTAATGAGTCACACCGGTCTACCATTTCCTAATGACCGTGCAGTAATCGCTTAAACGGTTTTGGATCTATACCGTAGTCGAGTCGAGTCGTACGCGATCGTATTAATGTAGTCCGTCTTCTTAGTTGAAAATCATTTGCGATAAATAACAAATATAACTAGAATAAGAACTTCTTTTTTCTGTCCAGTTGAATGAAAAAAAAACGACATTATCACAAGCATCGAGCCTGTATGATGTTTACGATAGCTGAAAAGATTTTCTCATTGAAAAGAATTAGTACGGCAACGATAGAGTTTCGTTATATCCCAGGGTTCATAGCGTAACCGACATATTGCGTGCACAAAAACAATGATCGACATTTGTTGCCAGAAGCCCATTACGGAAAAGTGCGTGAAACAACCCTACAATAAAACTAGTCTCGGAATAGTCCATAAGTCAAGTACGACCGGTCGGATAGTCTCGGCGTACTGAGCGAAATATGTACGTATTCTAGATATCGATTTCAGCGGTTAATTGAAAGTCAGCTTGTTTGTTTTTTATTTGTGTTTTGTTAATGCGACTTTAAGCTGCAAGTCCCTGAACGACCTAGGCTATCGGTGCCAAGGTGTCCACTGGGTTACTAATTGCGTGTTAAAATTTACTTGACGGCGCTTCGCTTAACCTTCGTCTAAGACTTGTGTACGTTGAGCTGCGACGTCACGTTTCAGCGTATAAAACACAATAGCTCCTCGGGGTTTTTCTTATACTGGTCACAAACATGATTTACTCGGAAACGTTTACTACAGCGTCGTTTCTCAGGTGGTTCTCTGTCTACAACCTTGTCACAGTTTAACCCCAATGGCGACGTATTGAAAGTTCCGCGGGAACGGGGACGCGACTCTTCACTTGTTGTTCACAGTTTAATTAATGAATCGGCCGTCGCGCGGCTTTCGATGTTTCATTTCAGTTGCGACCTTTTTCTGTCGCCGACCGTTTGACTGAACGCTTCGTTACCTCGAAATTTCCAAACCTATTTTCAGTTTCGATATAGTTGTCGTTATCTTCGCTCGCGATTACAAAGCAAAACAGTAAAAAACAAGCATCTTCAATAAGTCATGCGTTGTTTACATACGCATTAGTTCCTTATCAGTAACGCTTTGGACCTCTTCCTTCTTCCTTGTATATTATTATGATAATAAAATGATTCAATAAAATGCGACGATCTCACCGGTGAGTCATCATAAACTCTATCATTAGGTATATTTTCGTTAGCCGCGCACGATGTACGTACACAAGTAGGCGCGTCTTTTTTTAAATGAAACAATATCAACAAGAACGGCGGGTTGTTTGTAAATTTCACCACGTGTGCACAGATCGATCGGGCGCGTCGCGTTCGAGCGGCGGCCAGTCATAACAACTATCGCCAGTGCGCACACGGAGTCCGTGTACTTGTGGTATATAAAACTTGTATCAGTTAATGGTGTTTACACCGGCAAAATTTGTGTCACGTCCACAACTCCGCTGATAATAAAACTGTTACAAGGAGCCGGTTAAGTAACGTTGCGTCGCGACAATCCCCCCCCCCCCCGCCCGCCCCCTCCTCCCCCCCCCCCCCCCCCCCCCTCCCCCCACCCCACTCCCCCCCCCCCCCCCCCCCCCCCCCCCCCCCCCCCCCCCCCCCCC
>DWME01000387.1:0-35019 GCA_018244795.1 Parelbella ahira ahira | reverse complement strand
GCCCATCTAAAAATATGGCTCTGATTCCACCACAAAGCTTCGGAACTACCAGCCGCATTAGCTTATCCTAATGATATAAATTTTCCTCATTATTTCTTAGTAACAAAAATTGGCATTATTGCAAGATAAAGTATACGAATGGTTTTTTAAAAAATAGTTAAGTACTTCGAAAACGAATTTAGAAATGACGAAGCGAATTTGGTATTAAAAAGGTCTATATCCCCATCGGGGAGATCTCTTTTTAATTGAAAATTGTTTTAGAGCTACCTATTTTGGCAAATATTTAATTTTTTATTTCTATGGTAACCTAAATAAAACCCCTGTAGGAATTATTTTCCATTTATAGAGAGTAATAATAGAAGATGCTGTAATCAGAAGTAATCGCTGCCACACTTAGCGCAACCTACCTCGAGTAGGATCGTAGGAATGGAGCTGTTAGTAGGTATTTGTCTGATCCATATTTGACGCTGATAAGAATGCTCATTGTTAATTGGTAACAGGACTGCACGAATAGGACGGTCAGTAACATTACTATAGTTAGTGTATGTTAATGTATCTTTTATTAGTTTGAGTTTACGTGGATTTTTAGGTTGGTCATAGATTTTCAGTTACTCCTGAAGAATGATAAGGTTCCTTCAGGTATACCTACATGCGGATCGAAATCCACACTGTTCAAGTAAACTGTTGTATGATTATTAAAGTGGTATATTTGTAGCATCGGTTAACATTAATCATCAGATGCAAGAAAAATTAACGTGCAGATGGATTACATATATCTGATCAACATACCTACATATTTTTATGTAAGAGCACCTACTTACATCTATAAATGATGTAACTCTTAGCAATGTAACTTACATTTTATAGGCTAATGAAAATAATATTTTTTACGGATAAAAACGTGCGGTCATATTACTAAATTACACGACAGCATATTACAATAATACATAACAATTTTTCTACCGAATAGTTCCCGCCGCGACCTCGCTGCGATCAGCGGGAGCTTAGGAATAAGGACCTCGAATTGGTCCCGATTTTACCATATTTTATGATTCTCCAACGCCTCCACCAAATTCGCCTAGTTATTTTTTAAGATCTAGTTATTTTTACGTAATACATCTATGACAAAAAGAATTCCTAAGTGTTGTCAACAGCTCCAGCAAAGTTAGTGGTAGCGGAGTTGAGAGCTATAACAACTAAAAGCTATAGTAGAGTCGACAGCTTACTAAGCGACTAATTCTTATGCTTCAGCTAAGCTTGGAATGTATGATAGGTTGAAGAGCTACAGTAGAAGTAAGGGTTATAGTGGCGCTATGACTAACTTTTAATTATTTAATTTAACTATTTTTGTGTTCTTGTTAGTGTTATATTGATTTATTTCTATTTGAAAAACGTCGTATTTTCATGTAACATCGTCAAGAGGAGCCATCAATATCCTTCAAGTAATCTTGTTACACTGCCTATGAAGATTTCGAAACACATGAATATATTTGTTCCTTTTATAGCCTTTTTTGACGGGATCGTTGGTCTAGTAGTACAAGTAGCAAGCTTAGTAGTGGACAATAGTAGCAAGTAGTGGACTGCCGATCAGGAGGACCTGGGTTCAAATTTCAGGTCCGCTCGGAGTCTAGAATTGTGCCCAGTGTATGGCAATGGGGTCACCACCTATTCCATGGGACGTAAACGTAACTCGTGAAACGTGGGAGTGTACTACGATCCTCTGTTTACCCCTTGGGAGATTACAGACGTGATGTTACGTTTTTTTTCCTTTTTTAGCTTCCTGCTATTTATTAAATGTTTTCGTTAACAGATCATTTGATCCAAAACAGCAGCAGCGATATTTTGGCCTTCAGAGCGGTCTTGAAGCTAACTCCGTCTTTCCCCAGCAACCCTAATTATCCGTAAGTACATTCTTATTATGATTGTATTTATACACACGTACATATGTATATGCGTATACACACACATATACGTTATATAATACGCATTCAAGGACTAGTCATCTACGACGAGGCCAAGTTAAAGTTTAGATACCAAAGTTCTATGTTATACTTAAGTTCTAACAGTAGCGTTGGTTTTTTTATAGGTACCTAATAAATGCGCGCATGATTAATGAAGCGACTTATTATTGTGTCTGAGAACGATGTACCTACGCAGCGCGGGAAATACGTGTTCATGTCTATGTCGCGATAGTAGGATGTGTCTAGTCATTTTACGTCTATTTTCATTGAATAAAACGCGATTAAAAAAAGGCAAAAGTGTTACGCAATAACACAATTTCCAAGTAAAGTACATCCAATCATGATCGTTTCTCGATAAAACATTTACTATTTATTTTCTCTTTATTTATGTTTTTCTTTATACTCTTTAGATTTTATTTTTACTGAATTCTTTATATTTATGTGGGTTATACACATGAAGTTTTATCAAAGGATTGCCATGTCAACCGTTTTCATTGAATTTATTAGGCCATATCTTTTATCTAGGTTATAAAAGCTACTGATATAAAACGGTTATTTCCACGTAATGCGGTACTTTTATACATATTCAACTGTAACTACCCCATGTCTACTCCACTTCTCGTTCTTCCCATAGGCTTTGTGTAATTAAAAAAAATTAAAGAATTTTGTTTTTTTATTTTTTTTTTTAATTGGGTGCTTAGCGTGCTATAAATAACATCGAGCAGTCAGACGCAACCGAAACTTAAGTATAAAAGGACAGTGTCACGTCAGACACTTCGCTATTAACATCGTAACATATGAGAGGCAAACGCAACCGAAATTGCTTTACTATACGGCCCGCTAGTACACCATAAACTAGGCATGTCGATCTGAAGTCGAATAATCGAAAAATCGATTATTTAAAGTAATGGAATCGAAAATCGATTCCTGCATTACCGATTTACATTGAGTGAAAAATCAATTTTTTTTGCTTGAATTGACATGCCTACTGTAAACCTCTGAGTTATGCGCATTTCAGCATAAAATTACAAGTTATTGCTTTCCATTCCAACCTTTTTATCATTCCACTGTTGGAATGTGGGTCTCCTCCCATGAGAGAGTTAAGGCCATAGCCTGCCACGCTGGCCAAATGCGGGGTGGCAGAATTCACAAATTGTTAATTGCTTAATATTATTTATAATGCTCCTCGTTTATTTGTGTTTTCCACATAAATTGAACATGATATTTTTATTCATACCTCGTCCTGTGGCCGGTAACTACGGTTTGTTGGTTATAAATTTTGAATAAAATGAGACTTGGATCGAGCTCGTTAGTAGTGAACAAGGCACATTGTTAGCGGCGAGACATTGTTTCGTTGTACAAAAATTCGATCACACGTAAAGTACAATGAATATTATAATTGGAGCAGTGATAGCCTAGTGGTTTAGAATTCAGTCTCTCGTTCCTGCGGATAAGTTCAAAACTGGGTAAAAAAAAGTAGGCGTTTTAAGATAAAATATCACTTGATAACTATGAAGGAAAACATTGTGAGGAAAATTGCACTCTTTGGAGTTTAGAAAAACAAATATGCATTACAGCGCATGAAGTCTGCCAACTCATACTAGGCCAGCGTGGCAGACTATGGCCTTAACCCTCTTATTATGAGAGGAGGCCGTATTCCAACAGTGGAACAAGATAGGTTCGGAACGAAGGAATATTATAATATCAGTCTTAGATAGACAGTAGGACTTTAAGAACGCAAAGCCGATGATAAACTTAGTAATAGATTGGATTGTTAGTATGTTTGTCGGTCAGTTATTTACAAATGGTAAAAAAGATTAGACTAAAATTCACTACAATATCAGCCCATAGCGTGGATTAAGATTGGTTTCCTCAGTCTGATTTTTTGACATTTTTAGAGAACACGATGATAGTAGATACGTTTATTTATATTTACAAAATGTTATACAAATATCTTTTAACGTAAAGGTAATTGATGTATTTTGCGTACCGTAATTTGCCGAGGAACGAAATTACGAAGAGTTTTCCGCCTACCATAAATATACTCATACGAGTATGTGCTGAAATATTTCACACCATTTTAATTTAACGTCATTTGAAGTCTTATTTCCCGATTATTTGTGTAAAATATACAAATGGAGATAAATATCTCGCAATGAAAACAATATACTTATCATTTTGTCATTTTGTATGTCATTTTTGATGGCAGAATATTGTAAATTATGGGAAACAGATAAAAAATAAGAAGCGCTGTGTATTTTATCTGTATAAACGTCATTACGAAGTTCCATTCGCACCCGCTAAAAGAAGGAACCGCTCAGGTTTAATTCCCACTAGAGTAGAGTCGAAGCGACACGTCGAAACATATATGTATATAGGTACTCTCGCTTTATTAACATATTGAGTTCTATTTCCGTTAAATAACGTGATAATTCTTAGATAGAAAATTAACACATTTTGATGGAGACTGACGTGCAACTGCGCGCATTGACGCTCGTCCTTAGATTTTCGAAATATGTACGTTATTTAATGGAAATAGAACTTGACATATTGTTAAACTGAAAATGATGCCGCACTTCGACTCTGCTATAGTGGGAATTAAACCTAACAATCAACTGAATCAATAGACAATGAATACTTACGTTTCTCGTTAATTTGATCATAAATTTAGAATCATGCAATGAACCTTACACACTTTTGACGTGATGAATGTAATTTGTTACGATAATAATGTTCGTTATTGTTAATACTTCAGACAGATAAACAATTTTTAGATACCTACTAATAATAATAACCAAATAATTAACGAACTTCGTTACCATTTCCCCCACCGCCTACATAACTTTTCTTGTGCCATCCTAATTATACCTATCGCTTGAAATTTTAAAACAAAGAAAAAATAAATTCAAAAAATTCTTTGGTATTTTAAAATCAACAAACTGATATCTACGAAATGTTGTGATCATAAGATGACAATTGGTTCCGAGGTATTGGATCGTTTTTCATCGATACACACCTTATTATCATCTAAATACGATACCACAGATATCGACCGAGCATATCTGAAAGCCAATTTTTATTCCAGGGCCCTGTGCCAAATGATCAGGGAGCTCTCAGCCGCGCCGCCGTTCTGTGTGCCGGACTACCACAAGTTATTCCAGGACGTTTCGGTGAGTGACTTGTCAGGATATCTTAGCAGGATCCATGTATTACTAAACACAATATGTAGGTACGCAATTGCACAACAACATTGAAAAGCATGTGGGGTTGATAAAAGTAGAGACATTTGGCATTTGGTGTTTTCTTTCTACCTCATGACTTACAATACAATGACATATGTATATAGTAACATAATAAAGATGTGATAATAACAATACAATTAAAGTGTAAGAATAATACAATGTAACCATACAATGTAAAAATGGTTAAATTAATGAATAAATGATAAGTGTGGAGAAGCACGCCAGATCTGAAAGGGTAGGCATATTTGGCACTCCGTGCTCTTTACTTGTCCAGTAAGGGACCTGGCATGCAGATTCGTACATATGTACAATTATACAAAAGTACGTCATAAACAAAATACTTTAATGCGTATTATGAATATAAAACTTTAATTCTTCATACTCATGCATATTTATGTTGTGGGGTTGTACTTGAGATAATTTTGGTGGGCAAAGCTGAAGTGCTTCCCTTCCAATCGTGTTCAAGGGGGTACATACCGTCCCGTAAGGGCCACTAACCTAGAAAATTCCTATTTCATTTCCTTTTTCTTACGGAATTCCGTTACTTTTTGCCAAATAGATATGTATCACGAGTGAATCTAGATGAATATAAGATTGTTGGTTTTTTGCGCCCATAAAACAAATATAATTATATTGAACTACGATGTGGTAGAAATTCAGTAATATCTATTCCGAAATTATTGCGTACATTTTATACGGCTTACAACCACTCAAAACCTATTCACAAGATCAAAGCGTGAGATCACTGTTTCGTTTTACCTTTTTGTTTTTTTTTTTAATACTTCTTCGTTTCAACATTCGATTTTTAAAAATTATGTAGGTATACACGGTAAGTAACATGAATAACTATAGTTACATTATGTAAAAATCGTTAGAAAATGTATGTAAAATGCTACGTCATTCTAGTACCTACGCCATTATTGAATTGCGACGAGATTTATCGTCATTGACTCTAATGAAAACCTTTATATGTGGTAAAAGAATTACAAAATAGAAATTCACTTAGATGAAAAATACATTACACATATACATTTTTATACAGTTTTAGATCAGTTTCGTTTGTGTGCTGATAAATAGATTTGATGTACGTTCAAATCTTGTTAAGATATTGACTTTTTAGTTTCGTCCGATAAAGTATCATACAATAGGTATATTTAATTCGTATTAATAGTAACAATAAGTGATCATTAGGTGTGTAACGATATCTTTCAAAACCTAGCTAGGATAATGCAGTGTTCACCACTCTTTTGGATACCCATCATTACGATCAATCATGATAATTCGCTTGCGATCAAGATCAATAATCCCCGAGAAATTGTTTTCATAACTGGTGAAATGTGGGAGTATACTACACTCCTCTGCCTACCTCTTTGGGAATTGTGCGTGTTACACTGATGTTATGTAAATTGTTTACAGATTTTCATGCTACACGTTAAATGTACATGATACTAACATAAATTATGTATAAATAATCCTTATTGTGCATTAGTTCTTTGATGGCAGTAGCTTATTAATTTATAAATAAAATAATGATAAGCGATCAAGATCCATAAACAAAAAATAATATCAAATTTTTTGAATGAGATTGTACCTGCTTACGATGGAACTTAGAAATAAATATTAGCCTGGCACTTGAACTCTTCGGCCCGTCCTTGAACGCAATAAGTTTGCGAAGCAATAAATTGTTCAGTGAAGCTGGATACATTGAACTCGGAGAGGAACGACACTGAAACGTTCGCAAAATCCAAACACTTAACAATCCAGAGCTTATTTTGTCGAAAACTCTACAACTTTATATACAACTTTATTGAGTAATGAGGCTGTAGAATTTAAATTGACTGTTTATAAAGTAAATAAGCAATAGATACTTCTTGCTTCTTCCACATTCATTACTTTTTTTTACAGTTTTTTTACTTACAGTACTAGGATCATTAGCACTTATAGAGGTAATTTAATTGGAAAATTTTTGGAGCCTCTGCGACTATGGCAGAGTTATAATAGTTAAACAGATTATCGCGTCTTTCTAACTTGATATTTCTAGTAGTATACTGCACGGTTTTTTTTTGCCCGGTGAGTAGGAATAGGCTCACCCCAATACCACGATGGGATGTACAACATCACTGGTGAATCGTGGGAGTGTACTACACTTATCTGCTTAAATAAAATGAAAAACGCTGTATACAAAGTAACTGACAAATACATCTATTACTTATATATGCCTATTGTATAGAATGCATGCGCGGATCCAATGTTTACATATTATGTACGTGAGAATTGAGACTTATTAGGATCATGTATGTACGTGATTCGAATAAGTGACGTAATCTTTTTTCTTCGATCGTGCCCGAAAAAGCTTCCACTTATGTAAGCAATATTACATAAGTATTCGATTATAAGAATAGTTACAAAAACAACACACCTAACGTCTCAAGACAATATCAAATTTAAATTCTTTTATTGACATTCTTGAGAACAGTTGAAGTAGTCACTTCATTACAGAGTCATGTCACACGATCAAATCTAATTAACTCTGAGCATCAGAGCCCAGTAAATAAAAGAGGGTGTAAATTTCACAGTAAAAATTTAAAAAAACATTGTGAATAGAAGTGGATGAAAATGTTATATGAAACTCTAACCATGAAATGAAATGAAAAAAGACAATCCGACACGTGTCGGACACCGACTTATTTGCATATAAACAAATTACAACTTTTTTGAAAAATGCTGGTTGGTACGACCCTCGGCCACGGGGTCTAACTTCTGTCATGTGCGCTTGTTGTAAACATATTTAAATAAATTTGAATTTTGTTCGTTACATATTTTTGCACCATGCAGGAATGAGTTTGCCAATATACCTACGTAGATACATACATATGTATGTACATATGTGCGGGCTGAGTCCCTCCCAGAAGATTTGAACGAAAATTAGGATATAATCATTGCGCGACCAAGGGATCATATATGAGCCTCGCATCTCATAACCCTTTTAAGGGATGAAAGGAAAGATTTAAATAGTATATCGTCATTTTTAACCGCGGTTGCGGAGATCTTCAGAATATTCATAAGCCTGGTGTAATTTACTTTGCAGCATTTTTATTTGGATTATGTTTTACAATATACTCGTAGTTATTGTATAGATACATTTACCATTTATATATCAGTCATTCTACATGTGATATTACTTCCTGAACCTTTATTGAGATTGATCTGTTGATATCAATTGATTTATAATACATTCTCGTATCCAAAGTTTAGCAAGAGCGATCGTGTTTCTTTCATCTGTCCATTGTTACATTGTCGTATCGAAAGTTTTATAAGAATATTTGTTCAACTTCATCCCAATTTGTAGCTCTGTAGCTGAGCAAATGAAAGGTAATTAATGAAAGACTCCAAAATCATGGTATAGCTGAATGAATGTATTTTGCATATTGCGTTGTCTAGTCTCCCAATATGTATTGTATATTATATTATGTATTGTATTGTTATATATTGTTATTTTAATTTTGTGGCCATTAGCTCTCTGAAAAAGAGTGGCTGTATCATCTGAATGTAATATTATTTGTAAAAGGATTTATTACGTTTATGTAGGTAATACCAGCTGTCGCCCGCAACTTCTTTCACAGATTTTCTTTATATAGGATTAGTCGTGTTACTAAAAGTTACAGCCTGAGTTTAATCCTATTTAATATTCCTTATACAATATAAGTAATATTATGCGTATATGTAAGCGTAACTTATAATGGAATAAATATCTTCAAAATTATCCGTTGTTTAACTTTAGACATAAACCAAAGTTTCAGTCTGAGCAACTGAACAGTACTGTTTGTACTAAAAATATTTTGACGATATTTCTTAATATGACATTTATTTACGGACCGATTGAAATATAACATACAATAAATGTTAACCGAAGTATACCCCATTAATATATCAGTGAAAATCGCACCCACATCGGTTCAGCCGTTTCTAAGATTACTATCAATAAACCCACTGACAGACGAACAGAAATGTCAAAATTCGTTAGTTTGTGTTCTATAGATAGACTTCTAACAGAAGATTTTTAAAAATACCTTCCATATACCTATAGATACAGATCTCTTAGTTTTATTGGTAGTACAGATACGTTTACCAGTTATCTTTACCATGTTACAGACTTAATTTGGGAGCATAAATATGACTGTATGAGTTGGTCAGAAAATATAGCTATTATTGATTTTTTAAATATAATGAAAAAGCAAGGGCTATACAACCTGATTGCAAACGTAAGTGGAATATAATATTCGGAGTTTAGGGAACCACAAGTGGCTCTTCCACCATCAATACTAATGTTTCCAGTTGGATTAAATTTACACATATTTTCATGTGTCCAGGTGCCAATAGAAGCGGCTCACCTTTACGATGCAGTGACTCTCTGGGCGAGGGCAGCGACTGCCGCCATGAGGAACGGCATACCGCCGACAGATGGCTCCACCCTCATGAACCTCCTCCGTCCCACCACGTACAGATCTCTTCAGGGTTTCGATGTGAGTCGCAACATTTTTCATATTCGTTTCCTTCAAGTTATATTCACAATTAAAAATAACATATGTACCTTTTTAGTTATTATAAACATATATTTATGTACATGCTATGCACATAAGTATTTTATATATAGTAAAACAAAAAATATTATGGTAGGTAGCTAAAAGTTAATAATATGTCAATATTAATGTTTCGTGTAACATAATTTACTTATTGACAACAACAGAGCGATAATATACATATGTACATATGGCGGTATAATATCTTATTACAGCAAACTACCACAGACGGTGGCTGTACAACATTTGTATATTTGTGTTCACTATCTGCGCATTAATATAATATGTATTGCTATACCGTAATGTTTAGCCATATCTGTTCACTTATTTTGGCGACGTAAGAAAGAATCCTACTTCCTATTTCCTACTAATATTATAATTGTGAAGGTAAGTTTGTTTGTTACGCTTTCCCGTGAAAACTACTTAACCGATCATCATGAAACTTTATACACATATTCTTGGAGGTTTTAGAAGTAACCTAGGATACTTTTAAGGAAAAATATTTTTTTTTACGAAAGATAAAAATTGCATGGTAAATTTAATAGTTTATGATACTATATCAATGTCAAAATTTGAATATTCAAACGTTATGTACGGGTCCTAACAGTCACCTGTTTTCCGGTTCATACGTCAATCGTATCAGCCGTCGAGTTGTCGGTCGGTGTGTAGTGGAATTCCGAGCCAGTCTTCCTGTCCGCTGCAGTTGATATGTCTCAGCATGAGCATCTAGGTCACACTTGTTTTTTTGTTTTCGTACCCTTGAGACTTCTATTTCAAGTCCGTCCGAGACGGTGGAAGAATACGATTTGAGCAAACAAACCTTGCAAGTGAATTCTCAGAAAAATCCTGCTACGGAAAAAACTATAACGCGTTCGATGAGTTACGATCTGTATAATAATCACATCGATATCGATTTACTAGAAATAAAATTCATCAAAAAGTGACAAGACCTATGTCCAGCACTGGATTAACGCTGATGACGACGAGTATAAAGAAATATGTAGGTACTAGTGTCTAATGTCTAAATGAATTTGTGTAGTATAAAACTTATATCAGGTCAGTATTATTATTTTCTTCATCACTACATAGAATAAATCAAATACTGTTTTAATTGAGAAAGTATCAGATTTCATTCATGAAGAGTTTATTTTAGTTGTTCGTTCTATAGAATCCATCGGTATACGGAATATAGAATAATTCGGTAGAAATGGAACAATTTCAGAAGTTTTATTTGCGTCGACTTTATAAAACGTTACAACTATGAAGGCTGCACAAAAACAATAGATGGGCGAAAATAATCTTCTGGTACATTTCTTAGTAAAATTTCACATGAAATCTTTTCCAAATTACATATAAAATTATCAATCATTTATTTGCTTATAGAAATGGAAGCGAGTCGATGACATTATTAGGACTAAAAGAGGAAATGTCCGTAGATGAATTTTATTCAAATTATAAATTATGTTGGTCTAAAGTATATAATTCTTTTAATATTATTATAACCGTTTTCGTGCACCCGGAGACAAGAATACCTTGACCTTTATTGATAAATAATATATATGGTTAAATTCACAATTAAGGTTTTAAATTTAAGCTTTTAGATTTTTATTGTTACCGACGTCTCTTGACACTCTCAAAATAATTAATTAATGTCTGATAACAATTCCTCAAATAGTTCGCTGAAGATAACAAAAATATGTTTACTTTGTTATTTATCGCGCTTATATAAATCTTAAGCATCTCCGTGTAATTTAGTAAAGGTCGTGTTGGTGGGCTACTAATCCTTCAAGTGAATAATTGCAGTTGCGTTACACCTAGTGTCATTGAAAACTGATATTTAATTACAAAACAATAAGGTTGTATTTCGAATGGTGTTAAATTGTTGCAGTTTAGTAGAAGGTAATTATTTTTACATGTCGCCTACCTATCACGAGTCTACTTAAAAGAGCTACCCGCGCTTCGTGGTTCGAGAAACATTTTATTTTTATGTCTTTTGTTGCCCATAATCGTCGTGGTATCACGGTAATGTGTAGCCTGTCCAGCGGCGCCACTTCAAGAAACTTCTATTTAAATACTTAAACAGGAGTCCTTTTGTATACGCAGTTATAACCTTCTAGATATATTATAATTATGTAATTCTAATTAATACTTAATCTAATTATTAATTAATGTAATTCTAATTAATAATTGAAAACGTTATACGGCAACCTTCATGCCATAAAGTTCTTTACAACAAAGCGCGTGAGGTCTGCAAAGTTGAACGTGATCAAAGTGGGTAAACTAAAAGCAAATTTTACTTCAATACCCTCATGAATTTCCAAGTGCGCAAACGCTAGTAAAAGGACAAAATGTCTACAGACAGATGCAAGCTCGCTACTTGAATATGATGACAACAAAACACAAAAGCTTACGAATTTAATTAATTTAGTAGAGTTTATTAATATTAATGTTCATTCTCTTTATCCTTCACCGGAGGTAATGTGTATGAAAAGACTTTTATATTTTGTATGTATAATACAAAAATATTACGAAATGATAAAATAGGACCATGAATTATTGATATAATTATGCAGGAGAAGGGCAGAGGCGAAACGGAAAGGTGCACTCGCTAAGTCAAATACATCATAGCGCGGACAGCCAGTCATAGAAGCGTTTAAAATATGCCTAATGATATATAGTGATGCGGAGTGCGCAACGCACGCGCGCCGTGAATTATGTCATCAGCCAGCCCGTTGGATCGTGTTCTGTTACACCAAATGTCATTGCCTAGTCTCGGATACTTATTATTTGGCTCGTTGCCTCACGTTATTGACTCTAGCGTTTGACAAAAACGAGGGAAACCAAATTCAATTTCATATCTCACAATATACCTAATAAATATTCTCTCGATATGTGGGAAATTCTTATTCAATTGATAGATACACAAATATATTGCTACGGAACAGAAATAGCGCAGCTAATGAAAGACCAAAATTTCAGCCTGAATTTCTATTTGAAACACGTCGAACGATACCGCTGTAAGCTTATAAAGACACGTCGTTTGATCAGTAACATTTAATTCTTAATTGCTGCTACGCATCGTGCGCTATCAACAACAACTGTACAGACGTATTTAGAACGAAAGTAAAGCATGTATCATTGTCGGAACTCTATGTTTAAAAGCACGTTAACAATATTAATGAGCAATACATCGAAATATCTATTTGCGGCGGGAGCGTAGCTAAGTAGGTATAATGGTCGGTGCATAAAAAGGGATCTGAAGATCGGCCGATTGCATCCCGAGCGGCTGCGAAGCTGGACATTAAGAGTGAATTTCTCACGTTCGTGCGGGCTGTAATCACGACGTGGAAATATTAAGGACGCTAATATCTTGTACACATTTACATAACACGTAATAAATCTGTGTGTTCGAGCGCTTCAGACGGCGCCGTTGATAAATTCTTATTAGAGTTTTTGATGGTCTATTTCGATGCGACGCGACGGTGGCGGCCGGCTTCATCTCGGATTGTGCGTCTCGTTGTCCGCTTTGCGCCCGCGCACTTGAAAATACATGTGACTTTGATGCGCGGAGACATTTCACATCCTCACTCAACGACACATCAAATACTGGATGCGACTGTACATTATATAGATAATAGGTTTATTTTTCTATTCCCTCATAATACAATTTAAAGAAGAAACAAAAGTGATACTCTTCGAAAATATCCAAAGTATATTAGATTCAAATAATCACAATCTTAGATTTACTTCAGATTGACAAGCTTTGTAACTTAACCCCACTACTCCGATAGTTTGATAGTAATACAGTTATAAATCTAGGGCATAATTCATGTTAAGATTGGTTATCTGTAAGACTAATCGTCCGTCTGTACCGATACGGATAGTAAGCTGCCTGTAGGAACCGGTATTAGGTAGTCCTCATACTTGAGGAAGTAATCGCGCAGTAGGAACGCGGGGACGGGGAGTATGAAGCTGTGTTGCCATGTAACTTTTCTATTCTACATAAGTTATAGGTAGACATAATCAAATAAATTGAAATATTATACACAATATTACAGTTTTTATCGTAAATGTTACTAACAGCCTACCGCTACGCGAATTATATGCGTGATGACTGATGTTACGTAACCTACAGTAGTTGCTCACAAATTCCGGTTATAGAAACACAAGTGAAAAAATCGAAAGTAAGTTAAAAATCTGTGCTAAAATGCTATGAAATAAAATATTATAATGTTTGGGCTTCTAATGTATGTGTTTAAGGATATAATCACCATCCATCAATTCTTCATCTCTCAGAGTAAATAGGGTTAAGATCAAGGTCTGCTACGCTGCCCAAGTGTGGGATGGCACACATAATTACGCTTTAGAAAGTTAAAACGCCAAAACCCGCAGGTTTTTTTATGATAATCTTTTTCATTTATGTATTCACCCAACTGGTGATATTTTTATAGAAAAACTGAAGAAACAAATAAAAGTGTGAATATTTTCTGCAAATATATTTTCCGTTGACAAAAACATTTAACACTTAAATTAGTATTTCTAGATACTCTTTAAAAGCAGTTCATGAGTTTGTTGTGTAATGGTTTTAAAAGACAATTTGTTTATCTCTTAAATTTTAGTTTACATATTAAAAGTATCAATGAACAAATGACCTAACAACGTGCGGGTTAAAGTATTTTAGAAAGCGTCGGTTATTAGTCACGAATGATTCATTTAACCTCGCCACCTGGAAGTATCAACAATTATAATAGGCATACTGGCTGGCAAGATAGTGGCTTTTAATAACTTAACATAGGAAAATTAAAAAAAAAGTGTGTAAATTTACATATTTCATTATTTTCAAATATTAACTTTGATTTCCATAGCTTGCTTTTCCAATTCATTTTCCAAATTTTAAACACATCTCTTTTAATCCACTTTCAATAAAAATATTTGTATTACATTCGGAAATATTCCAACTACCGCCAAAATTGGTTGGAACCACAATTACCACGGTTAGCATGAGACCGATGATAATTTAAAAAATAACGGCCGGTAAATGATGCTATAAATTAAACTTAATAATACGCCCGCCCAGCCAACGCTACGGCATCATGTGCAGAAAGCTAATTGAATATTAATTTTATAATAAATCTGGTCGAACCAGTCTTTGCGGCGGAACACTAGTTACCTACCTACTTATTATATCTAGTTGGCAAAAGTTTCGATTCAATATCGTTTTATAAGTTTGTCTTTGTTTGAAATATTAACTACAATTCAATGGTAATATCATGGAAATGGTATATAAATAAAATTTCCATGTTTTTGACACTGGGCTGTCAAATGAAAATGTATGTTGACGTGCGATATTATGCAGAAAAAGTTGAAATTAAGAATCGGTCTTAACTGTCTAAGTTCTTCCAAAGATTTATGTATACGATATTTCAGTTTATGTAACTCGTGTACGTCATTGAATGCTTAGAGCCTCATCTGGCGGCGGTCATTACAAACACCTTCTGTTTCTTGTTATTTATTGCTTTTATCTCGGGCACAGTCGCGGTCATCGCACACGAACAAACGACATCTCCGACAATAAGACAAATCGACCGATTACGAGTTTCTACCTGCCCTTTGGTGGTCCGATGCATGCAAATCTCACTTTCCTTAGAAACAATTATTACTCCCTTTAAAAGAGAGTAAAAGTATCATTGTCACTTTCAATGTCCATTAGTAGATTAATCGCCTTGTCATTCGCAAAGAAAGCTTTTCTCACTGAAACACAATAGAAACGTCCAGAAGAAATGCATTCACCCCGTTTTTGTACAGCTAGCTTTGCAAACGCGCAAATCTAAACCCATAGTTTTGCAACATTTGGTAATTTTCGCGCAAACTGTGTTGCCACATGATTTATTGCTAGTACCTACCCACCGAACGAACTTTGTTGTTTTCAACCATTTTGTTTTAAAAATACCGCCCGCTGCGTAATTGTATCGAGACTGCATACATTTAGGGACCACAAAAGCATTCATGGAATCTATTACACGAAATAAGCATGCATCAAAGGCATTATGGTGTTATTGTGAAGTATCGTGTGCTATGCGGTGTAGGTACAAGTATCAAGTTTAAAGACCTCGGCGTTCGCGCGGATGTAAACGTGCGTTATAATAGGCCAAGAATAGATCATGATATCATAACGGCTATCTAGTTATCTACTTAGCAATTTTAAGCGTAGCCTTTGGTGACTCGAATTGATTAATAGATAACAAGGGTAATATTGTATAAGTATTTGGTATAGGCGATTTCGAAATGGTACTTAATTTTGCTGTGTTTGGCATGTAACATTCGTGGCGCTATAAATTAAAATGGAATAATTATGTCGATGCCGGCACTAGAAAGAAAGTAACGACCGGCGTTTATCAATTTCAAGCATTAATTTACGACTAGATAAAGGCCACTACACGGGCAGCCACGGCACCGTCGAAAGAAATCTCCATACAAAACATTACTCGGTTGTGTTGAGCGATTTATGCGACGGCTCGAGGCTCGTGGAGCACGGTGTTCTCCTTATTGTATATTATTGTAGTGACACCGACTAATTTGTTGGCCGACTGATGAACTAACAGCGGGGAAAGAGGTAGTTTATGTTTAAAGATCATTCAAGTATATTAACTTTCAACGTGGGGAGGAAGCGCAGTTTATTTTAGCAACACCTACCGTCTACGTAAGTCGATTGAGTTTCAATCGCATTAATTGAATATTGATTTTTGATTCTCTTACTATTCATACTTTCCACACCCAGAAACGCATTTGCATACATTATTGGTGAGTTGATATGTACAAATACTCACAGCATACAGTTTTTAACAAAAACTCTGAATGATTTCCATTTGCTTTGAAGAGGATATACTGAAATTACAGTTACAACATTTGTAAATAATAATTCGTCATGTTAAGTACGTAAACATCGTGCGCCCACGCACATAATCTCCGTTGACAGAATGAAATTGTATTCTCTTTACATAAGTCAAAAACAAGATATTTATTCATAAATCTCTTTGAGTCTTGTTGCACATAAAATATTACGAATATTTTGTAGAGCTTCAGTCATTTATTATTTTTAGTTAATATTAAGAGATAAATTCATATGATTGCATTGAAAAACTTAAATAAACGTTTACATCCTTTTCATATTGTACATAGAATATGAAGCTAAGCGAAAAGCAATGTATCTATTAAATGCAAAAGAAACTTGTTCTAATCACAATCATTGTAGTAACTATAAATTGATATGCACATTTTAACCTTAAACACTACGATAAAACAATTACGCACACATAGGACAAAATTATTTTCTCGAAGAACAATTAAAGAGCAACACCGCGTCTATCGGTATCCCAGTTATTACATATGTCGCTGTTACAATCGAAGTTATGAGTGTCACAGTCACTATGGCATTACGAATTATAACAGTACATTCGCGATGTAAGTTGTCCTGTAGCGTATTTAATTACTGAACCAATTAATAAAGTAATAATCGTAGCGCTCTATTGGGACTTTTCGACTTAGCGGATGGATTTATTTAATCCGAGTTTCTAAGTACATGAGGCCGGTGTATGTCGATCTGTCAGATGGTTATGCGCAGGCGCGGCTGTTCTCAACGCCGAGACAGTTCTCGACCGCCAATAAAAAGTATCGGGCTATATTTTCATTATATTTATAAGAAGAGTTTGTTCACTGTTCGAATATTAATACACCTTGTATTTATATCGTGCTCGATTTGGGAGATTGTTAATAAATTCGTTTCAATATTACTTTGTTACAGGTCAAAACGTTAAGTGGCGTAAAACACGCGATTTAAACTTGTTCTTATTAGGTATAGGTAGAAAAATTATCGAATGTCGTGCCATGATGTATTTTCGTTTTAAATGTAGCATTGGCAGAAGAAATAGACTACACATATGAGACTACAATGTGACAACATGTCCGGTGTTATCGTACGGTTGTAAAATATTTGCTTATGATTTTAATATTTTATTTTGATGGCTATTCAATTTTTATTAACTATTATATATTCATTGGTATTAAATAATAGCAAATGAAATGCCTATTTAGCAGTAGGACGCAAAATATATTGTATTAATGGGACCATCCTAGTTATAAAAATGTAAAGCAATAAATATTATTGAAAGAATTCTTTCTGTAGGTACTCTTTCAATACTTTCTGTTATCATATAGTGTTTAAATTTATAGACGAAACTGTATCAAAATACTTGTGAATAGCTATATAGTTTTAAACACCTGTGTTCTTTTGTGTTAAGCCTACCGCTTATCAATATATGTATATTATATGTAAGTATCTTCGACTAGGAAAGCCTTTTGCTCTGAACCTGGGAGCTTGAAACTTACTTTGCCACTGTTACAAAACGAGAAGGCCTCGGACAAGGTTATTTAAGTATAATAACTAGGTCCTACTGCATGTCGTGCGTCCGACCGGAAACACTCATACAAATTGTACACCAGTGGTCAGCATTGCTTAACTTTACAAATTAATCGCGAACACAACTACGTCCGAGCGCTGATATTCTTCGATATTTTTAAAATCCACGAGATCTTTATTTTTAAATTGATATTTTCAACGTGGGTACATTTCAGTGAAATAATCTCATTCTCCAGCAATTATAAACGTTACTGAATTCGTAAATATTCTGTAAGCTTGGGTCGTAAGCGCGCGTTTACACTTCACGGTTTTGCCAAATCGATATTCTTATTCGCTTTACTGTATCCGGTTTTAACACTCTTAATCGTATCCGGTTACACTGTACTGTGCGAATACAACCACTAGAAACGCAACTGGAAACCGTGTAAGAAAACTATTTCGGATAAATGTAAAAGTGTGAATGCGCCCTAAACATGACATGAAACGGCGGTAGAGTAGGCGCGCACGACATTTCAAAACAAACTGATCTCCAGCGTGTCAGTATTTGGACGTGTGTTCTTCGCAAGACTTCAGTCTGTTTGAGCATATTTTGACCGGTTAAATCTGTGTGTAAACCATTGTGAGGATATAAATAGGTGAATAAAATTAGTACAACATAAACTATCATTCGGAATGTGTGTTTTAAATTGTAACAAATTATTCACAAATACGTGCAACTAATATTACTTTATACTTCGCATACATTTTTCTAATTATTTTAATTGCTTTATTTAATTACCTCAGCGTACAAAAAGTTATATGTGCGTAAAGAGTTAATTTCGGAAAAATCCATATTTCATATACGTTTTTATAAAGTACCTATTAATGAGTTTAAAATTGACTATGCTTCATTATACATATTACACACATTATACATATTGTACATAGATTTACGTTACAAAATATTTTGGATACAGTTTCCGCGTTGCTATAAGACGTAAAAGAAAAAAAACATCACTTCTGTAATCCCCGAAGGGGTAAGCAGAGGGATGTAGTACACCCCCATGTTTCACCAGTTACGTTTCAGTCCCATGGAATAGATGGTGAGCCTAATGCCACACATCGGGCGCAATTCTAGACTCTGAGTCATTACCAGAAATTCTAAATTAGAAAAATCCAATATGTAGTTGGTACCCGACCCGGGCTTTCAATCTATGATCTCCCGATCGGCAGTCGATATATGACCTTTTAATTACTTTCGTTATGTAATCATTTCATTTGTATTTAGGACTGCTGAGAGCAAAACCTTTAAAATATACCGATATTTAAATAAACTGTTAGTGCACCGTCTTGTACTCTATATTACGTCATAATCTCCGCGAGAATATTTTGGCGTACTCAAGTCAATGTAATTAAGTATGGATTAAAAATAAACGAAGGTCAAAGATTTACGACACTATTTATAATAAATGACTAGTTAATTTTTAATATTTAATATTTCTAAGAATATTTTAAGGTAGATAGAATTTATTACTTCAATAAATGTTATTTTATATACTCATTCTGAATTAGGGACTGGTAACTTATTAATATTAACTAACAGTCGCAATCCTGCAGTCCTTTTACTAGTTAATATTAACAAATTAATAGTTTTCACTAACAACTAAAGCCAGCTGAAGTAAGTTACACTAATATTCCTATTAAGTCTGTTCTGTTTGGAGCAGGCTGTAGATTCTAAGGATGGCAGCGAAAGCTTGTGAGTGCTGGCTGCTACACTTTTTGAATAAAAAGAAGCCTTATGTACGACATATAAAACTAAAAAGGAATTCAGGAATTATATGTAAGTACCTATTTATTAAATAATAGCGCTTTGCGTTCCAATATAATAACTTTTCAATGTGGTGCCATATTTTTCTTTTAAGGTACATTCACACAGAGAAAGAAAAAAGGTTTATAAACCATAATTTAACACCATTAAAAAATACGCAAATATGCAAGTCTTTGGTGAAAATCGTAGTTAAGTACAGATGTTAGTCACACTTGTCACTAAAAAGAGAGAAAATATTCTCTGCTTACTTTAACATGAAGAATGGCCAGCGGTAGAAATACATCCATAGATACACGATATTAGTATTAGTTTTTATTATTATAATCAAGAAAAATAAAAAAGACATTAAGAGGACCCAAAACTAAAGAGATCTTCCAACGATTCCAGAAATGCCTGTTAATGAGGATGTAGAATCAGTTGAACTGATCTAGAGTCAGCTGAATTGGTGTACAGTCATCTACACAACTTCTTATAGCAAAAAGGCTGGCAGTACAGAGCAGATTGCACGCGTCCACGCCCAGCCCTCTGATAATAATTAACCAATTACAGAATGACAAGCTATCGCCGCCATTTTAATTGGTTCGCCGTTCACTATGCATTGATCCATAAATCTGTTGGCGAGCACGATTGCGTTGTTGCATCGTTAGTAGGTAGCGTTTAAATACACTGTGCATGCACTAAGTATGTGTATATCTACGTGTATTTCTGTTCTGAACTGGACCACGCATCATAAGTATACGAGTTAGATAATACATTAGAGTATATCAATATATCTTGACGCTCAGTATGTAGCGAAAAGAATTAAAATATGTGTCTATATGTGTCAAGTTAATCGCAATTTTTAATGCAAATTGAGAGGTTATAATATAGCAACGCTTGCTGCTGTCATTGACTGTGATACACAAATACTTTGTGTGTCTAAGTACCATATGTTTATATAAGGCAAGTATTCCATTATGATTAAAGAGCAGGAAAGCTAGAGTCATAGAGAAATCAGTCAGAATATTTCTGTATAGTTTAGTGCCAAATTGTTCAATGTATCTAAATCGTTGGTCTCTTTAATGACATGAGAAAATTTAGTAACAATAATTCGATACCAAACCCTACCCTAAAAATTCAAAACACCGCTGGCACAGTTCGAACAATTTGTAATCACGCCACCAATACGAAACTACATTATTAATCAGGCTACGAACTTCCCAAAATCCAAACTACTGGCTCTATTAATCAAACCATCAATCTGGTATTGGCGTTTTAATTGCACATTGTTTATTGCGCTTTAAAAGCTGGGGAAAGGAAACGCAACGATATTTTTTCCATATAACCATTAATAACTGTCCGTTTGTTCGCAGTTCGCTCGCCGCGGTTAGGGGCGCTTGTTGCTCGCTTGTCGATGCTTTTGTTTACAAGTTCAAAATGTGTATTCTTAATTACCTATAAATGTCTCTCAGTGTCGTGTGATGTAAGCTTCGCCGTTGAAGTAATGTGTAACACTATTTTATTCTAAAATTGTGTTTATAGTTGTGCCTTACAATATTTTAAGATGTATTGCTGTATGATTTATTAATCATTGGAATAGATAATTGAAAATCGTGCGTAAAACATTAAATCATTTTTTGAATCTGTACAATAGTTAATACGGATGAATTACCCTAACAATATTGTTAAGTGAATGCAAATTACCTTAAAATCTATGTACAACTTCACAAAAACACTCCTGCTTTAGTCAATTTTGTATCGAAATATAAATTTTCAGATATCTCTAAATGGCCCAATGAACATCCAGATCAATTGGTACAAAAACGATTTTATTTAAAATTTAATTAACATTAATTAAACACAGAACTGTGAAAACACTAAGGGAAGCGAAAAATTTTTCCACAACTTTCCCTTCGTCTCGTCACGTCTCAGCAAGCAATATGGTAGGTATTGATCAGGCGCCCAAGAATTAATGAAGTGGGCACGTCGACCTCCGTCACATGCTGTCGAGCCTGTCCTCAACTCCTGACTCCAAGCCTGACCTTTTAACGGAATGTCTATACAAAACGTGTGGGCTTTGGCATTATTTAAACAGTATTTGCCAACGATTATGTATTGTTATTGAATTCCGCCCACTGTTTTGCATATTCAAGAATTCATTGGATGTTATCAGGATGTTGAAATCTAATGTCATTCGATTGCGTTTAGAGAAAGGAACTAAGTTGTAATATATTTTCACTTATCAATAGATATTAATGAAATCTGTAACTCTTTACTAAACAAATAATTTCTAAGAATTTGAATAGATATTACATAAAAGAAATATAGCACAATTTACTAAGTAGATACGCAAAGTTTTTTCTAAAAACTATAAAAACAATGTTGAATTAATTGACGTAACATTACGGAACATCACGCCTGTAACCTCCGAAGGGGTAGGCAGAGGAGTGTAGTACACTGCCACGTTTCACCAGTTACGTTTAAGTCCCATGAAATAAGTGGTGAGCTTATTGCCATACACCGGGCACAATTCCAGACTCCGATTCGCTGCTAGAAATTCTAAATTAGTAAAATCCAATAGCACCCGACCCGGGATTTGAACTCAGGACCTCCCGATCGGCAGTCGCGCTTGCAACCGCTCGACCAACGAAGCAGTCTGGATATTATATAAAAAAATGATCGAATCACAAATTTTAATTAATAATATTTCACCAGCAATCTTCGTATAAAATTTTTATATTAAATGATGCACTTTCAAATATTACAATGGATATTTAATTTTGTTTAATAGTATTCGAAGAATACATAGATAATGAGAAAATTCTAAAAATTATGTTAATCAGCTGTATTAAGTTATCGAAAGAGAAAGCTGAATTAGAGATGTCTTGTACTGTCGAGTAGCTATCTATTATGACTATTGTTTGCGGATCTTAACATCGTAGCTGGAGAGGACGAAGAACAATCTACTATGTCCTGAGGCATTTTAATTTCATGTGCCGATCATTAAATGCAACAAGAGATTTGAAAAGCCTACTTTTTAAATTTAAATGACTGTTATTAAACAGTCATTGCAGCCACAAGCTGCTGTACAAATCTACCTAAGTATTTACCTACATAATTATTTGCCTCACACGGCCACTCATCGGGAGGAAAGTCTAATTTATCATTTCGACATTTAAAAGTCAATACAATTATGCATTATAAATAGAAAATATATTGGTTCTTCTAATAAATATTCTTTATTAATACTGTCATTATTGGTCTTATTACAGTAAAAGTCCTTCTTTCCAGTTAAGGTAATAGAAATAATTGTATCATATTGCCGAAATACGGTGTGCTATAAGATTTACCAACTTTATTAATATATTTTGATTGTTCTTAGAGAAAGGAAATAAGGACGTTTAAGTACTGCACACGTGTTATAAATGCATGGGTATGTTTTTTTCTGTTACCCTCCCGGTTTGACACGGCTATAGTGAATTGGTTGGGTTAATACGGATACAAAGCCCAAGTCTTCTATTTTAGTTAGATTTTAGTTAAAGTTTTAGTTAGAATTAGAACTAATTATAATGGTCACTATGAAATCGTCAAATGAGATTCTTAGTGCAATTTCAGTAGAAATGTAGACATCGGCCAGCGATGACCAATGCAATGTTTGACCTGAATGTTCCTGTACCTATCGCTGCTTCTGTGATATTTAGCAATGTTCTGTAAGACTATGCAAATGTGAAACGGAATTTTCTAATATATACATTTATTTATGGTATTCGGATATGCGTATTACGCTTTGCCTACGTATAAACTGTGTATTCTACATAAGATTATACATACATTCACTTCCTCAATCTCTGACTATATTATGTGCAGTTTTAGAATTCCTAAAATCATCAAATGTAGCGAAACGTTGGGTACTCATGCTGAATGTCAAGTGGCCACTGAAGTGGAATAAATGTATTAGATGGACCGACGATTAATTAAGTTTCTAATTCTTTTTACACGGATGCTATAATAAGAATTATGGCCTACGATCATATGTAATTGTATTATAACGCAGTGCATGTTTTACAATTTTCAGCGCCCCGATCCGGACTGGACTGACAACCTTCACATTGGTTACGTAAATTACGTCATACAAACGCTGCGTGCGGCGGGTTACAATTTTGGACGCCCCGAGCGGTAACAGATTGATACAATTCTCTCTCGTAACGTCTCCAGTATATATTGAGGTTTATGCCTATGCTAATTCACCAGTTCCGCCGCGGAAGTCTTAGAAGAAGGACCAACCGACATGTTCACTAAAGTGTGTGCGATCCTCCTTTGCGACGAAATGGAAAATTGTTAAAATGTTGAGATTATAAATAATTTGTATTAATTATTTCAGATTCTAGTCCTCACCGTCGCTGTTGCAGTGTGCTTCGGCCAAGAGCATGGTTATAAATACAAGACGGTTCTCGAGCATGAGCAACCAAAAGAATATAAATATGTTATTCCCGAAAGGAATTCTTTGAGTGCGTACGCCAGCCATGAACCAGCGTCAATACACGAAGCTCAATATCAAGCACCAGAGAGTCACGGGCATGCTATATCATCTCAAAGCATCGTGCACCATCCCGCTGCAGTCACAGAGGAGTCTCACTCTCAGGAAGCATATGACGGCTACAACGCTGAGCCTATCAGTTACAAGCAGTACTACCACGAGCACGAACAACTGAGTGACAATCATATCCCAACCAAACACGTACCGACTATTCAAGCTTTGCACTACCCAGTCCGTCACGAGGTTCCTTCCAGCCACGCCCCTCATCACCAAGTGGCGCAGTACGTTCACGTCCCTACCACAAACTACCACCATGCCCCTCAGCACCACGAAGCTCCTGCGTACCACCACGAAGCAGCTCACGACGAGCCCGTCGATTATTACGTAAGTTGACGTATTTATTTGTTTCAAATGACCAAATCGTGCTCGGACGGCCGGCACCTATTCTGTATACGCTTTCTATTCGTTTATTTGTATCACCGCATCCATTTTAAACGCAAATGAGATTATCAGCGGCATTTAAATAGACTTGTGTTGCAAAGTTCGTTTACAAATTCGCTGTTACCGTTTCAGGCCTATCCCAAATACCAATACGAATACAAAGTAGAGGACCCGCACACCGGCGACAACAAGTTCCAGCATGAGATTCGCGATGGTGACACGGTCAAGGGTGTTTACTCTCTACACGAGGCTGACGGTTCCGTGAGAACCGTGGAATACAGTTCCGACAAGCATCATGGGTAGGAAATATAATAATATTTCAATTATTACAGTCACTTTCTGTTTATTCAGAGGCGGCGCCACAAATATATTAATACGCTATGATATATGTACATATGTAATACTTATAATTAACACCTGTTATATTTTAATAACATTAGCATTTATTTCACACTCTGCCGGATAATCTGCTTGTTATAACAAAGACTAAGACATAGACTTCTTGTAAAGACTAAGTAAAAGACATCTTAATCGATATGTACCATCTTACAAGTTTAATGACATAATATAATATACATATTTATAACGACAAGAGTCAGAAGTCTCCAAAACCGCTGAGCGTGTATGAAGAAAGTGATGAATGTAAAAGAGACGTCAGATCAGTAATGACAGAGATGTTTGACAATCGATAATTCTGTCCAATTCTGTCATGCACATGGCATATAATAATAATACATATATATAATTTTTTTAAATCAGATTTTCGACTAACTTTATTATTGTTTTTTGGTTGCAGATTCAACGCCGTTGTAAAACATTCGGCCCCAGGTCAACACGTCCACATCGAAAGCCATCATGATAATTAGTTTATCATATTTATTAGTTAAGACTGACTGCTTCCGTGACTATGTTCTATTGTTGTTACATGTGTAAAGAATAAATTATGACAATATTTAATCACATTTTTTTTTTATTAATCTTTCAACAAATAAAACTTCTATGTTCGTTTAATATTAGAAATACATTTTGTATCGTTTGATTTGGAACATAGAGTCAACTTCATAGAATAGTAATCTTGAGGAAAAAAACGTAACATCACGCCTGTAATCTACGAAGGGGTAGGTAGAGGAGTGTAGTATACTTCCAAGTTTCACCGGTTACGTTTGTCCCATGGAATATGTGGTGAGCCTATTGCCATACACCGGGCACAGATCCAGACTCCGATTCACTACTAGAAATTCTAAATTAGAAAAATCTAATAGCACCCGACCCGGTATTTGAACCAAAGACCTCCTAATCGGCAGTCGCGCTTGCAACCACTCGACCAACGAGGCAGTCAAGTACCTATATATAGATTAGTATACATATATTATATATTTTATAGTAGGTATATATTATATATTTTATAGGTTACAATACTGTTGTTAATTGATAGAGGGTACTTATTTTATAAGTAATAAAATGATTTCTCAATTAATTTGTTACGGGCAATTTTCGGGCAATTTTTATATTTCGACAGTTTGACGTATTTTTATGTAGATTACAAATATATTCAATATCTTTTTAGGATCTGGTATCATATATATATAAGATATAATAGAAAATAGGAAATATATAAGAAAATATAAGAAAATAGGAAATATTTAGGTAATATTTCCTATTTTGGTACTGACATAAGATGAGGTGAATTCTTCCTATTTGAATGCCTGATATCATGTTATTTAGTATCAGTTAAATTATTTCTTCGATGTGTAATGAAACAACTGCTACGCCATTAAAATGGCGTGACGTTTAAAACAATAAATCTGTGGATACATATCAATAAAATTATAAGAATGAAGTGAAAGGAAGACGCAGAAAGTGAAGAGCGGTATCTATACGAGGTTAACGCACGGAATAAAGGATGTTATCTTCAAACCGATCGCCTGTTTACTTAAGTGAAATTCGTACTTAATGAATTTACATAAAATTTATACCTACAATATAAATTTCCACCGCTACTCCCGTACTTTAATATTTTTAAATAACGTAATTGATTGCGGTGTTTCTAATAATGAAATATTTAAATTAAATAACTTACTTGTTATAAAATTTAAAGGATGCTGAACTGGAAAAAATTAATTCAATTTATGTAACATTAAAATGAATTACTTATAATTATATTAAATTATTTTTATCTTATGATTTCTCGACGAAGCACCGTCTAATTATAAATTGTGTCTGTGGAGAGCCTCTAATGTGATAGCCAAAAAGCTGATAAAGTACATATAACACGTTAAAAACGTACATGAATATTCGTATACGTTTTCACAACCAAGCATAATATGATAAAACTTTGAGCTATCGAGTTATTTACATAAATATTTGTAATTAAGGCAAATCAATCCACGGCTCCAAGTTCAGCGTTCAACTTCACTGACCACCGGACCAACGCAAGATTAATAAGGGCAATCTCATCCACACTGCACAGAATTACAAATTGTTATGTAATTTATTAAAATTTATGAAACTTGACGTTTTCTGTTTTAAAATAAATAAAACTTAGGAATGTATCTTAATAGCTTTATATCAGTTTAGGAATTGATTTATATTTTTGAGTCTATTACAACGTCAAAAGCGGCGCAGCATACATACATACATATGTATTTAGTAAGGATTTATATTCTAATAACATAGAGCTGTATATTCTTCTCAGTAGAATGATTTCTATTCCGCTCGTCACATAGTTTATATAACAACATATGTATATATTCCGTGGACATTTAGAGCCTTCACTTAAATTTCTATATTTAAATTAACACATCAACTTTTCAAATTAAGAAAACACAAGAGCAAATAAAATATACTTCTCTACAAATCAAATATTTAAACTACAACTTTACATAATAGATATCAATAAAATTTTATGAACATTATAAATTCAGTATATAACCTTTCTATTAAATGAAGAGAGTGCGAAACGAGCAGGCAGCAGTCACGAGAAGTTCAAGCGATTGATAACCAACTTTTTTTATATAACCCTGTAAACAGGTAGATGGGCTATCTGACGTTAAGAGGCCACCTTTGCCTATGAATATTTGCAGCACCCGTAGAGTGTCCACTGCGTTGCCGGCTTTGAAGAAGGGCTCTCTTTGCGCTTTTCTTGAATAACTGCATGTCGTAGAGTTCTAGAAAAACAACCAATAGAAGGTCATTCGACATTTTACACATGCATGGTAAAAACGAGCTTGCAAACAGTTCTGAAATCTGCAACTGATTTTACACAGGACTGTAAAATTAAACGTAACATCACGCTTGTAATCCCTGAAGGGGTAGGCAGAGGAGTGTGGTACACTCCCACCTTTCACGAGAAACGTTTTAGTCCCATGGATTAGGTGGTTAGCCTATTGCCATACACCGCTCACAGATCCCGACTCCGAATCACTACTAGAAATTCTAAATTAGAAATATCTAGCAGTACCCGACTCGGGACTTGAACCCCGGACCTTCCGATCTGCAGTCGCGCTTGCAACAACTCGACCGACAAGACAATCAACTTTAGTTTAAATAAATATTAGAAATAAAATTTAGCTCTCCTGAAATAAAAATTATAAGATTTAAAATATTTAAAGTACAAAGTGAAAAGTATATTAATATTTAATAAAACGTTTAGACGTATAGGCAGCTATAATTGGAGTTATGTTACAGATTATAATTACTCTACTAATATTTGTTTATAAAACATTAACAACGTTTAAAAGTCTTCTTGTCTGTCACAGTTCAGTCACAATCAGTAAGTCAATCTCACTCGTAATACTCGACGAGTTACATCACAAATATGTATCAGACAATTCCAGTTCCGTCTGTCCGATGTCGCTTTGTCTCATTATGTCATTCGTGACGAAACCTTGACGATGTATGTGTCATAATAGTTTTATTTCAATTAAGTTGCTATGACTGTATTATATTTTTAAATAACATAGACGGCTTTGGATGTATGTTTTGAGTTAGTGATGGGCGCGTTATTGTAGTAGGTCCAGGAAAGTTTAATATGTAATGAATCAAAGCTTATTTGAGCATTGATTTATTACTCTTGTAATGAATAAATGTATTAGGCGTGTAAATATATAGAAATGTTTGGCATTTAGTACTCTCTGCCTATCCGGTACGGGATCAAGTATATATGTATATCTAATAATAATAATAATCATTAACCAAATTTGATGTAACATGGTTGACAATATGGAAGCAATGTATAATCCTTTTATCTTTTTTCGTTTTGTAATATCGTTTTTAGACTTCAGTGCACACCCACCCCGATGAGCAGTCTCACAAAGTCACATATTCACTAGAAAAATAATTAATTAATTTTATGAATTTAGTTTTTGTAGCTGTTTCATAACAATTATTTAAATGATAAAACACGATTAGCATTTTAATATTCTGTTATTGCTGTAAAAACATGCATTTCATTAGCATTCGTGCGCATCTGATTACTAATTTAGAATAAATAATTTAATACCTATGTTATGTCATGTTTGTGTGTATATCTTTATTTTTACGTTAAGTAATATAGAATATACACTTAGTTGAAAAAAGTTAAAAAAAAAAACTGAAAATTATGATTCATATTATGAAAAACATTAATCATGTATGTGGAGTAACATAATTTAAAGGACTATGATAAATGAAATGATTTTTGTATGAGAAAATGTATATTAATTTATATTTTTGTCGACAGCGAAAACCGAAATTTTCGCTCAGCACCCCGTAGGCGTATCGTCTAACGTTTCATAAAATGCATACAAACAATTTTAAAACACTAGTGAAAATGAAAAGGTGATAAGACTTACAAACTACAAGAAAGTATAATACAAAAGTCGTAACGCTAATGAGCATTTTGGATGGATGATCCTAACGTGTTGGCGTAAACCCGTGATGGATACACCTTATGAAACGTCGAGCCTCTAAGCGTAGATTGTCCAATGGGACGTTAACCGTTACCACGAAGCGTTCTCGTTGTCGCATTCCGTCCGTGCCTATCCTAAGAACATTATACAGGTAATAAATATGCGTCGTCGGTAGTGTGGTGAGAGTTTAGCCGTGAAGAAGAGAGCCGTGGCCGAGCGCTGGTGCGGCGAGGACCGGCGCGGCGACGGCGGTCGCTGGGTGCGCCGCGTGGCCGTGTCTGCTCACTACTGCGTTGAAACTGGAAGCATTTACATCATTATGCTAACTTTTTACTAACATTCAAAAAATAAAACATTTTTGAGTGCTTACGAACTGATTTATTTATTTGCACACGCAAAGAGATTGGCTGCTAATAAATTACGAGTAGCATCTTAGTCCTTTAATTTACGTAAAATTAAATAACATTACATACTAGCGATAGGGCATAATGATTATCATAAATTTGTTAGCTAGTTAATATAGGTCTGGATTTTAGTGGACATGGAATAAGAAAATACTAGTAGATACGCTTTAATTATACGTAGTTTCAGAAAACTCTAAACTGTTTGTAAATAGTTTCATGCTATGATTAAATGTTGTACCTAGTTTGTGATGTATGACAAACTTATTGTGAAACATTTGAACATAAACCCACCATTAAAAGTACCAATCGTTACCGAAATCGACCAGCCGCATTCTAATATTATAGCTAAATTTAACTGAAATTACAATAACATAAACGTAATTTAATATATAATTCTAAATAGGGAGCCGTAATTCCTTAGAGGTTACACAAAGTTAACTAGTTAAATTCACTGACACTTTTATTTCGCTAAAGCAAAAGAGCATAATTAATGTTAAATAAAATTATTGTAGAAAATAATTCTTATGGTTCGTTCAAATCTTTGACAAAACATGTATTCATTTGTATATCGACATTATATGTAGTCTGATTAATGTATAAATTGACTGATATGTATATTGGTATAGTCTGATTGATGTATAGTTTGATTGATATTTATATTGATATATAGTCTGATTGATGTGTAGATTAACTGATGTGTAAATTGAGATATACTCTGTAACGCATTGAAAGAAATGCAAACTAGATAATGAACAGGTACTAACCCATTATGCGCATCAGAGGTGTAGTCAACGGTACGGATGGTGCCGTCTGGCTCGACGAGGGAGTACTGGCCTTTCACCACATCGCCGTCGCGGGCTTCCCACTGGCTCTTGTGGTCGCCGGTGTGACCGTCAGCCACCCCGTAGTTAAACTGGTAGCGGGGGTGGGACTGAAAGTAAAGGAAACTATGATGAGACAGGAGAATCTTTTCAAATCATGATGTGTTAGTTGGAATGTAGTTACAATTTTTTACAATCCATAGTCATTATTTTCAAAACGATCGATAGTACTATACTTCAAAGATATATAAGAGCAATTCTAAGTATGTAATTAGTTGTACAAAGTAGGTATTTAACCTGAATAGTTGATACTTACATATATTTCAACAGGGGCAGCGGCGTGGGCGACCGCCAGTGGGGCGCGCAACACCGGCGCGGCGTGAGAGACGATTGCACCGTGGCCTAGAATAAATTATTATCATTGTGGCTATTGAAACTTTTGTATACAAACTTAACAGTATATACGTCAAATATGATTTATCTTAATCTTTAAATATTAAAAGTACATTTTCGCGGCCTATTGACTTAATGGTTAGAGATCCTTACTGCAAGTTAACAGGTTTAGGTTCGTTTTAACATTTGTCTTGTAGCTAGAACACAGGAGTGGCTACAACGACGATAAAACTCATTTGAAGTAGGTATAGAATTACTTCAGATTGAGGGGCATGTGTTATTATTATTTTTATGCCTCGACGAGATAATATAAGTATGAATATTATCATAATGTAAGTTGTCGAAATAAAATGTAACTTACATACAATCACAAACGATTAATTATTATTTTCAGAAGGGCTTATGTTGTCCAAGAATACTATGTAGTCGATTTTTTATTAGGTTTCTCATTAAAACACTATTATACATTCTTCTTATTATACACTCTATTCTACATAAATAATTCTATCCATTATTTATGTAGAAAAGACATATTCCTAAAATTTTTACCTAATCAGTTCTTTGAATTTTTAGTGACCATCATTTATGGATAACACCACAGCAAATACTTTAATTAGTTTGCTTAAAGATCCGTCTACTCAAATAAACTCTAATTAATTGTATTGTGCAAATCATGACTAAAATTAGTTCTCCACATAGGATTCTTATCCTATTTACTATGAAAGTTGTACCGTCTTAACAAAATGTCTTACAATACCTAGTCCAAGTCCGTAAGCAGGTGCGGCGATGGCTGGAGCAGCGGCGATGGCTGGCGCTGGGTGGCCGAGGACTATGCTCTGAGAGGATATCGCTCCATGTGGACTGGAGATCAGGCCACCGCTGGCTACAGCGAGCAGCGTGCAGGCGACGACTACCTGAAAATTTAAACATCGAATTATTATTTCAATTTTGCAGAGCTATTGTCCTTTTCTTAAATTCTTATATCGCAATAGCCAACATAGTATTGCTTTAGTTTTAGAAAAGGATTTTATCAAATTGTTGTTAATCTGGTTACGCCCTTGCTAAATTTTTCTATACATCTTACTTTTTTTGAATTGAAAGAACCTTCATTCCTTCGATAATGATACAACAAATGAATTCAAGCTTAGGGCTTTTGATACTACAAAACGATTTGCAACGTTGAACTTCCGAGGTGTAAAGTCACTTATCTTGTAATTTAAGTTGTAATGAAGTAATTTGAAAATAACCACTTTTTTAATTATAACTATTTTCAGATACCTATTTAGAAAAAAGGGAAGCATAATTATCTTTGACGTTAGCTAAAATTTAACGTAACTTCTCGCCTGTAGTCCCGGAAGAGGTAGGCAGAGGAGTTAGTACACACTTTCACCCGTTACGTTTACCCATAGAAGTGGTGAGCCTATTGGTATACACCGGGTACAGATCCAGACTCCGAATCACTACTATAAATTCTATTATAGAAAATTCCTATAGTAAACGATCCGCGATTTGAACTCAGGACCTCCTGATCGGTAGTCGCGCTTGAAACCAATCGGCCAACGAGGCAGTCCAGCTTAAATTTCATTAATTTAGTTATCAATATTTAATTAACTTCTTAATCTTAATATATATATATAAACATTGGTAAAATGCGTCTTTTATAATAAAAGAATATTTACAATTATTTACTTTACAATATTTATAAGAAGGATCTCTATATAAACTTTCTAAAGCACAACTCCAACGCCACGCTAACACCGGATCAACATTGCGTTATTAAAGCGATCACGTGAAACAAACACTCAACCATTTAAATTACCTTAGCGAACATTTTCTTATAATTATCTAAGTTTGGCACGTCGGGTCACTCTAGGCACTAGGGCTTGATGTGTGCCTAAACCTGAGATAACTGGCGCTTATATAGAGGCTGTATGTCCTATAGGTACGGATATAGTTCCCTATTGAGCCGCGAACGCAGGAACTATGTATGTATAATGGGCGCTGGCCGATACACTAGATTGTAGAGGCAACGTGGA
Source organism: Parelbella ahira ahira (assembly GCA_018244795.1). Classification (NCBI taxonomy): domain Eukaryota; kingdom Metazoa; phylum Arthropoda; class Insecta; order Lepidoptera; family Hesperiidae; genus Parelbella; species Parelbella ahira. Next base: position 1,513 of record DWME01000387.1, on the reverse strand, counting down.
TATGCCTATTTAACGTACATGAGATAAGACACGAAATTTTGTATTTACTGTCTGTAGTATAATAACTACATGTATATAACATTCCATGTAAATCTTATAATGTTTGCATGAAAATTGTCTTTGAAAAAAAAATTTTAAAAACTATGGGTTATTTAAAGACTCAAATATTTGGTTCCATATGAATGTGATGTTAAATAATTTTAAAGTTTATATAATGAATTGGTCAATGAAAACTGAAAATATCCTAGTCGATACTGCAACTAGGCTTGCTGTTGCTTCTAAGAACTCAATTCCGCTCATGATCTTGTAGAGTTGGGGTACGTTCTTAGAACAAGTAGTATTAGAGTGCAATTTTGCAGTGGTGTTACTACGCCTTCACTTGTTAAAATTTGATTACATGCCAAAATTTTAATAAAAACTATGAATCAATTGTATCTGCATCGGTTTTGTACCGTTACATTATTGGAATAGATATACTATCACAGTAAGATGGATTAAGATCACGATGAATAGACCAAAAATGCAAGTAATATAAAACAATAAATTAATATTAATATTACTCAATTTATCATAAGTCGATTTTTATTCAATAGAATAATAAAAATAAAATCGCGGTAAAAAATTTAAAACGGATATACAATGGCCACGTTTATAAAAATATCTTTGTCCATTCCATGTTACTCTTACCAACATATAGTTCAGTTGAGAATTGGTACCTGTAAATTTATACTGCAACTCAGTATAGAATATGGAATAAATTATGCCTATACACTTATCCGACACTCGGTGAAATTAACAGTTATTGGCCTAAAAAGTGATGAATTAGTTTGTTTTTGTTCGTGAGACGTGAGGCGTGGCTGTTCCCTTTAGTATTTGTGCCAAGGATAATGGTCTCGTATTATTTCAGTACCAATAACGGCATTGTTTAGGTTTCATATAAACTTGTTGTTGCTAAATACAGAATAAAAATCTATATCGTTTGATTTATCGCGTCGATTTGTAATTCTGGAACAAAAAATCCGAACTAATTTAACAATGAGCAACATGTTGCGTAGAATAATATTGTCCTTTGCGTTTTGTTATGTAGGTACTATTTTTATGCATTAATAAACGTTACATAAAGGATGTATATAAATTTTATATTGATGAAGAATATGGGGACAATTGTTGATTAAATTTTGTCTGTTTCGCAATCCTTGGAATCAGAATAGCAAAACTTTAATTATCGTTAATGAGCTAGTCGTGTTGCTCTAATAATGGAAGTAATAAAAACAAAAATCTAATTTAAATACGAGTACGTTGTGTTAATTATAAGATGAAATTATGTGGAAGGCACTCTAACAAACATCTTAATTTTAACACTTCAATAATTATTAATCTTATTAAGTTCGTTAGATGATTCTGCACAGTCATGAAATTGATATCCTTTTATAGCTTCTCAATAATCGAAGGAAATATCAGAAATAGGTAGTTATGCATTAGCACAGCCAATGAACCCAATGTATAACTTATT
>DWME01000386.1:0-35038 GCA_018244795.1 Parelbella ahira ahira | reverse complement strand
GTGGTGTGATGCGTGGTCAGCATTTCTCCATGTGAGGCGCGCGCTCATATTACTGTAGGTAGCGCGCCGCTACAGTACAAATGTATGTATAAGGATTAGAGATTATAGCTTTAGTGGAAGAAATAAAATATAACCTCCTTTACGTTAATTAAAACACACTTTGAGCTAATTTAAAGTTATAATTTGTGAGCCGTGAAATAAAAATAACAAATCAGTCTCAAAGGATTAAATCAAGATAATGTTTTTTTTCCTCTTTTGCATAATGCTTGTTGCTTTCTAGTTGTTCAGCGTACGTAGAAACAACCTTTCCTTAACGAGGGTGACATTTAAACAACTGCCTCATAACTCCGCGCTCGTAAATATACCTACACACACGCAAGATAACGTTTAGTTGTCATTAACGCCTCCGGGACTTTTGTTTAATGTTAACATAAAAGTTCTATTCTCACTTTGTTGAGTTTTTTTTGCACTAAGCGAGTGTAATTGACTTTATTATTAACAAAATATTGTGCAGTTTTGTTATGTAACACTGTATTGTGCCGTATATTTACGTAACTATCTATTGTGCAGTATTGTTATGTAACAGTATTTTGTGCAGTATTTTCTAATGATGAACATTATCATACTGTTCACACGCACTGTCTTTACTTTTGGCCGTGTTATCGTAAGTACATTTTATGTTAACGCGTTTACTAATACATGATACGTCCAAGGAACTTGTCGTAATGCGTGGGAATATTGCAAAAGGTCTTTTAAGTAACGGAACTGTATGGTCGATTAGAACCCGCGATTATCAAATATTCATGAAAGTTTTTGTTCCTTGAGAGTCACGTTGTAAAAGAGGATGTTATCGTTAGGTAGAAGTCGCTTTACCAACTCGCGACAGTCAGTTAACTGCTCGCTCGCAACTCAACTGGGATTTCACACCCATTTGAGAAGAGCAACGGCCTTAGAAGACGCGTTGGAGACTATACCAAGTAATAGAGTAAAGGTATCACGTTTTTAGTTTTGCTATTTCAATTTCGTACTCGTAAAATACCAAATACCTACTTATTGAGTAGTGTTTGTTTAGCATTAACAGATAGATTCTCTTTGTCATCATGTACTTCGTTTTGACCATTACGCATTCGTTTAGACGTGTCTCCGACCAATTCAATAAAAGTCTTGCTTTACGGAATTTAATCAGCTTATATTTGGTCAAATCAATTATTCGTAGGTCATACTCCTTTCAAGTACCTACACGAAGTTGAAATTTTTTTACTTTTACATTTTTATTGACAGAAAATGATTTTTTTACACTTGAATTAGATTCGTTTGTTAATTGTATTTATTTTATAGAATTAAATAATTAAAAGTAGGTTTCAATTATAATTTAAGTATTGCTATCTGTAAAATAAGTTTATAATTAACTGCCAGAAATTACGAACATTTACATCGACTTAGAATGATATAGTGAATCAAGGAATCGACTTAAAATGAAATCGTAGAACTTGAACAAGAAGCTAAGTTAAGGAGATCCGGGATTCTAAATAAATAGGAGACCGTTTATATGTTACACAACGGCCGCTACTTCATTACTTGTTGAAGTTGAGCCACTAAAATTTCCAATATTAAATTGTTCGCTTTATGCTAAAAATAGATACATTTTTAATTAAATGCACTTTATACGCCCCACCGCTAAGCAACGATCCTTACCGCAGAGCGGTGCAAACTCTATTAATGAACTGGCAGAAGAACAAAGTAGTAGCCAACTCGTTTATCAGATATTGTTAAATCCCCTTCAACGTCTACGACGAGGCCCCCCAAAGATAACAATCGGGACTGCATGTCCTACACTTTGTCCGAAACACAGAAATGCTTGTGGTATTGCTAGCGCTAATTTAATCAGAATTTATTCATCGTCATCATCATCATCATCAACATTTTTACCCATACACTGTTAAGAACGGGTCTCCGTTTAGAATAAGAAGGCTTAAGGTCCTTAGTCTACTTGATAAACTTTACACGTTTTGGGTAACATCGAGTTAAATTTTGTTGGGACAAGTTCTGATTGCTGACAGTAAATAGGTAGCTACGTAAAGAGCTATTCAGTGTGGTACGATCTTATTATTTTGATTACAAATACAGACAGATTTTTTGAATTTAATAAATTTATTTATAGAATTAACCAGATAATTTGATCTCGAATGTTTATCCATATTAAAATTACATTACCAATGGGCGAGTAACTTCAATTGCCTGTATTTTTGTTAGATTTTCACAGCTGAACTAACTTTAACTTAAAACTTACGAAAGTCGTCCATGGAATAGCATTTGAGCTTATGGAGCCACGTAGGATCCCATTGTGAGGTTTCACGACTCTAAAACGACGAGTGCTTCGAAGAACTTAGTCCTGGTCTATGTGTCGCTTGTCCGTCCATTCCTTCACTTCCAATGTGGATTAAGCTTCCTTGTTAGGTATTTCCTAAAATCTATTACAGGGGGTTTTATAAGAACGGCGCAAGAAGAACTCTTAAAATCGTTATAAGTTAAAAATCGTGCATTTTTAAAGGTCACGAAAATTTTCTCTTGTTACCGTCTATCGTACTTATGTGTTTTAAATAAATACATGAAATATTGGACGGTGTACATAAGACCAATCGTTAACAATATTTTATTTCACATAAATACGTGTAATTCGTAAGGATGTACATATCTAATACCAATGGTGTAAACAATTGTATATTAAGAACTAAAGCTTCGCCTTAAGGCGAACGGAACTCCGAACATATAGGACACCATATCGGTATCAGTCCTTAATGAGAATAGCGACACAGATAAAAATCAATATATTATGCAATTTTCAGCCGTGCCATGTTTCATAGAAAGGGTGGTTGGGTTAGAAAGCGTAACTCCAAACATATTGTGCGCTGGAGTGTAGATAAAAGAGCTATCATCTAGCAAGGTTTATTTTTTAAGGTACGTTTTTATTTAGTATTAATTTTTCTTAAAAACCGTTATTTGTAGAGAATGTTTTACACATTAATATTGGCACCGAAGAGGTCAACAAAAAGCTGCTCACAATTTTATCCAGATCGCTTTCAAAACATTTTCATTCTGAACGTGAAGTCTGAAGTTGAATCTGAAGTCTGAAGTTCTGAAGTCCCCAGTGAAATAAAAATCAAAAACAAAACAAACACGAGGAAATTGTTCTGGGCAACGCAACGCACGTCTGAGCAAATGGCAATGTAAACCTCTTGTAGGGCAACGAAGCCGTGGCGAGGAAATGAACGAAACGCTTGGGTTGAATCCAATTTAACCAACAGTGTTTATTTAAACAATTTAAACAACATACCCGATTTTCAACGAGAATATTCTAGATCCTTTAGGATGTAACATTAAATTTTGTGATTCTAGTAAAGCTACAATTTAGAAAAACGAGCCAATAGCCTTGATATTTATAGTAAACAACGAATACAGAATCATCTATCAATAAAAATCTTCTACTAACAGAGTGAAAACAAATATATAAGGCTAATATAATCGAACTGGTAACATTGTGAAAACAACTGCAGGCTTGTACAATGTCGCAAAGAAAAATAAACAGTTTAAAGGAGTACGCCGGCACAAACGTGCAACTTACGATTTAAGGTTGGAATTCGTGACCGTCTCTATTTTTGGCATGTTTACGTGAAGCATAACAACTTCACGTAAACATAAAACTCCATCGAGAACGTTGTATCATAAAGTTCATCGACTCCATGTCTATATTTAGCCTCAAATATGAAAATGTTTATAGGAAAAAATCGTGCGCTATTTACAGATGTCGTTTATTGCTCTTCGATAATCGCGTTAGAGAAAGTTTATCGCTAGAAAACTTTTTTAACCGTCGCAGGTGAATCCGTTGAAGTAAAACTCTCTCAGTAAATATAGCTATTTCTTAAAAGACTTCCGTTGTCGTATTGCAACTTAATCGCCTCTCAGAATAAACTCAAATAGATGAAGTTTTGTAACGCCCTCGTACGTTGTCATTACATAAATATTTTTCATTTAATTTGCTTTTATTTTTAGAATCGTCATTTTCCTGTGTTTTGCATTATTCATATTATACTAATGAGAAAAAAAAATTGTTTGAATGTTTGCGATCTTTTGTGAAAATGAAAATACCAATGACTAATTAAGATCCAAATGTGAATAGCGTATTAGAGATGCACGTAGAGCTGTTGACGTAGATAAGGCAACGAGTTCACGAGATGAGAGTGAAGTGAAAATTATTTCGGTGTGTCGGCGCCTGGCACCGGTTCAACCGGCCGCCGACTTACAGTATCGCGCCGTGTCGCCTACGTGTTCGATCCGAGCTTCGCCTCAACTCGACACACTTACCACCCGAAAATACTTTATGCTTGTGAAACGTTGTCAGTAAGAGAAATTTTTATGAACTCATTTCTATTATGACCTTGCTCAGCTACAACATCTCCGCGAGATATAAATTTTCGTCGCTTCGTAACAAAATATGCAGAAGAGCGATTGCGACAGAAGCCAGCGATACTTCGTGCCAGACATAATATTATATTGTATATTAAGTAATCTTGTCATTGTGAACTCGAACTATTCTCAATCTTATATGTAAAAAGGTCTACACGTCTTCAAGCCACATGATCTCCGATTAAAAAAAGAAATGTCTCAGAAGAATTTTTTTATACAAGAAAATAATATATACGGATTATTGTTAACGTAATTGATGGAACTAGAGAATGTTCTACACTCCTATGCCTGCCTCTTCGGGGAAAATAGGCGTGATATTACGTACGTACGCATTATTGGGAAATTTATCTGATTTTATACACATGAAAAAGAAACTGAAAGTGAAGGAAAACTCCGCCAGAAAACCTGCAAACTGCGAGTTCTCCATAATGTTCTGTAATGTGAGTGAAGTCTTTCAACCCGCGGTACTTCACCAGTGTGGCTTTACCAGCCCTACCACTCCACCTAGGCCTTAAGCCTTCCCATTCCAAGAGGAGACTTATCCAACAGTAAAATGATAAAATATTATGATATTGAGTTAGCAACCAATCACATTTTTTTGAAAAATTGATAAAATACTTTATACGAAAAGAACATAACACAACGCCGGTAATTTACCGAAGGGGTAGACTGAGCAGTTTACGATTGAACAGTTATGTTATATAGGTCACATCAAGGAAAGGGGGACGTCGCTATTATCATACATCGGGCAAAAATAGTAAAAGAATAAAAATAGACGCATACAACAAAGGAGCATGAAATATTTAAATGTGGTTTCTTCGCAAGCATATTTTCCGTCAGCGCCTCGTCCGCGCGCTTCGATTGCGAGCGATTTAGCTGCCATACTGGTGCTTTGCGTAATACATGCAGCGCTGCGAGGCCGCTTGAACTTCTCATCAGAATATATTTTTAGATTTACAAGATTTTCCCTATTGTACCATAACTGTTATAGTATATAATATTAGATATTAATATTATCATATATTTCTATTTATTGTTTTTGTGTGACAATCATTGTTAATATGCTGCCTGAGGCAGGTAAAACTTATAGATGAAAAAAAATTTTGATTAACGGCTCTATAGATTTTTTTAATTCACAGGTCTTATAATTACATATTGGAATGAACATATAGAAAAGGCTAAGGAAACATAAGTTTAATATACGAAAAAAAATAGGGAAAAACGATTGTCATTGAACTTTCTTCCAGTCTAGTTGTAATTAGTTGGAAAGATGTGCGAAAACTTATTATTGATAATTGAATTAATGAAGTAATTAACCAGAGATTCACAAGTACTTCTTTATTATCATCAACCCTTTTGGCCTTCCACTGTTAGACAGAGGTCTGCTGTAAGATTTAGAAAGGATAAGTTTATACTTTGTGATTATTGGCAAGTGCGATTTGGCAGACTTCATATGCATTCAAGACTTTGTTCGGAAGAAATTAATACCTAAAAGTAGGTACTATAGTTACTCGATGTTACAACAAACACTAAATTATCTAGAATTAGACCAAACAATAAATGCTAGTGCTTAATATTATATACCTAGATACATAAATTTAGACATTAGGTCTATTTTATATCGACAACAATAACTTCTAGTAATATTTTGATTGTTACTATGATTTATAGTTTTGACTATTGCTCGATTCCTGGATATTGCTAGCTCGATCGTATAGTGTTTTACTGTTCGCTGGCGGCCATCTTGATATTGTTTTCTATTGCTGTACGGAGCACTTTTTCTCTGTTATCGCGAGATTTCGCAACAAAAACAAAAATGGATAAACGTAGAGACCATTTGCTCTTCAAACGTGGAATTGTGCTTGCTTAGTCTTAGGATAGTCAACATCTTTACAGTTTATGTAACAATCTGGTGATAGAATCGTCTTTCACTTCCTTCATTATTCAATTCATTCGTATTTTCAAATACAGGTGTATCGAAACTTGTTTTGATGCCTGTAACACATTATATTTATATGTACATTAACTCCATATAATAGGAACATTATAATTCTACAAATTGCCACAAAAGAAAGATTCCTCCTCCTTATTCATTAATATTGACTTTCAGTTGTACATTTATATCAAGTCCAAGTTTTTCCTTATATTCTAAAGTATATTTATCTGCTTTGTTAAAAACAGAAAAGTATAGCTACGAGCGACATAGGTACATAAGAAACTTGTTATATTATAGAGCACCTTTCCATCATTCAGTGAGACACTCGGAAAACATCGCTAAAAATCGCATTTGCTTTACAATACAACGTACCGTTTAAAACAGATTTTAACGGAGTCAGTATAGGGGTAAATACATTTGTTTCGGCATTCGCGTAACTTTCTAGTGGAACACAAAATGTTACATTCGTGTTTTTCTAAATATGGAATGTAATATTTAAATATACTCCATAATTCATGTAAGGAAACAAGTATCTACCATGTTCGTATTTGACCAAATTGGTCACAAAACGGCTGATAGGGGAGTTAGAAGTCTCTGAAGCCGGCACGCTTAATAAATAATGCAGGTCAGATCTGTAAGGATAGTGATATTTGGTACTCGGTACTCGCTACCTACTCCACATGGGACACGGATGTGACAAAATTAGTAGTCGTGCCAGCAACATTAATCTACGGTGATAAACATCAAATGTTGTTATTTGAAAGTATAGGCCTGATTTTAATGATATAGAGTACGGTTAAAGAAAAATCATTTCTATAACAAGTATTAAAATCTTTTCCGATCTTATTATGTACTCGTACAAACAGATCATAAGAATTTCTTCAACAGTAGTTTCCCTCACAGGGAGACTCGAAGTTGTATAAGTGGGGCGCGCTCGTAACTTCTTTAATTCACCGAGATTATTACTTTAGTATTAATATACAAACTTTTAAAGACTTTTAGCACTCCCCGCCAACTCGACCTTTACGCTTTCACTTTCAAACTTCAATGTTTGGAATCGTGTTACCGTTGTCGTGGGCGTTTTCCGTTAATCATAGTCTGTAAATTTCTAATCAATGTAATATGTTAACACTATTTACATACGACAGACGAGGCTCTGACGGCCGGCTGATTGCGGTAGGTATGGCGCAGTCCACCTAGCCGTAGTTAAACGGCCAGATCGCCGAAGGGCAGAAGCGTAGCCGGTAAGGAATATTGTGTTTTGCGATCGCTAACTCGCATGCCCAATAGGGGAATAATGGGCAAAAACGCCCTTTGTTAGGGGTGATCTATGAAAATATGTAACAGTATTTTTCAGTGTTAATTCGAGGCGTTCAACCTAACATAGTTTACATAAAATTACGTGACAAGTAAATATAGTTCATGCACTTAAAACTTTACATGAGTCGGTCGAACCTTTAAAGTAAATGTCTTCATTAAATTTTAAACGTAATTGTTGTTTACGAAACATTAAATTGTGATGAATACGTAGTGAAAGTTTCAATGACATTTGGTAAGTAGGAAAGATAAAGATTTGGCAAGGGCTTCAGTACTTTGTGTAAGTGGTTTTTAAAGATACTTCTGTTCATAGAAGCTTCTTTTTCAATACATCACGAGAATTACATTATTTGTAGGTTAATACGTAAAGGGTAAGACGCTGAATGTATGTCGAGGAATGTCGACCTTAACATTGTTTACATATGTTAAAGTTAAGATAAGTCGCTTGTATTGTACTTACTCTTGTAAGGGTTTTAGGTTAATTATATTAAGAGATTAACCATTAATTTTTTTCATACATATTTTATTAATGATAATTAAAAACCAGGTAAAGTTAAGGTCTTTAAAATTTCATCATCATCATCAGCCTACTCCCGTCCACAGCTGGACATAGGCCTCTCCAATGGCACGCTACTGAGCTCGATCTTCAGCTCTTCGCATTCAACCATTGCCAGCCACTTCGCGTATATCGTCACTAATTTGTTACATAATATATTGAAATTCACTTCAATTTGTCTCATTTGTACCAAATGACTTAACTTTCTGACTTTAAAATCGATAATATTTAAAAGTGTCATCGGTTCAATAGCCGTAACACGTTAACTAAACTGAATGAGCTACAACGGAACTCCACTTCAGTGTTGTAAAAAACTCAATAATAAAAAAGCAGCCAAGAACTGAAATTGGAAAATGACATAAAGCTTAATAAAATCGTGTAATTTTACAGTGTATCGCGAACCGCCACTGGTAATAGCCGCTATATTTCACTTTATGAAATTGAACGCAGAGAAAAAAGGCATCGTCGGCTGCAATGGCCACCGGCGGCAGTACAATAGCAACAGGCGGTTGATTATATCTGCTGTACGGTATTATACATGGACTTTGCGCCGTGAATTCCATTTCTACACTCTTTTGTAGCTACGAGAAATTCTGAATACGACCTATATTCTACCATACGCCACTTGCATAAGGGGCGATATTTATTCGAGTTATTTTTATATAGTTTGTTTTATATTTAGACAATCTATTCCTAGTTATTGTACCTTGAGAAAGATAAAGAAGATTCTGAAGTAATGCCAATCGCTAGCTAATAGCTAATAGGAATGCAGAGATTGATGTAATGTTTCGTTTAAGATAACATACGCTCCATTACGGGTATTCGGTAATGTTAATAATAATAAACATCATGTAAAGAACAGACGTGAATATATATGATATTTGTGTGTAATTTTTTTATAATACTAACGTTTTGTAAAAAAATTATTACCCTGTTATGTTCTTTTTAACTAGTTGCAAATCAATGACACTTAAAATTATGTTATGAAACATAAACTATACATATATATTCAATCGTAAAGGCGAATGCAAATAACTTACAAATTTGAACTAGTGCACACATATTCCACTGAAACCCCGACAAGGTGCTAAATCCGCCGCGTGGCTGGCAATAGGCCGCAGCAACACATGTAAATCGAGAGCTTACTCTGTATAAAGTACTATTTGAATTGCAAATGCAAATTAAGCCTTAACTGTGCATGAAGTTCCCGCCGCTGGTACCCTATTGACTGAATAACCTGTTATGTAGTTGCAACGAAAATGTTTCGCAGAGTGAAATACCACCGGAACGCGGGTTTGAATCGAGCCTAACTATCTATTTATATGACCAACGTAACTGATGTTACCGTTTCAGCAGTAACGAAGATTCTTATAACTTTTTTATTATCAGTATTATATCGTATGCCCTTATGGGGTAAGTAGAGAGCGACGAGTGTAAAATATCTTTATCCTCATAGACCGGCGAGCGTCTTCTACATTTATCGCTCTGACGATTTTTATTTTTTCAATTACGATATTAGAGTTTAAAAATTTTTGATTAAACATGGAAGACTAGTAAACAATGTCATTATATTTGCTGATAATCACCAACATCGCATGGTCTCATTAAATTCTCCAATCATTTAGCAATTTCGTCCAGAACAAAAACCGCGTGAGTGTTCGAGTGTGTTTTGCTATAACAGTCATTCAAATTGGCAGAGCAATGAGTTTTTTAAGTGTTTGTGTGGTTGGTCCAGAATTGTATAAGTATAAAACGATAGAGCAATAAACTTCAGATACGTAGATACTCGTATATTGTTGAATACAAGTGAAATATTTATAGGGCTGCCTCCTACGAGGTGCGTAAATTACGTATACCTTACACGTTTTTAGCGATGTCAATGGAATATAGTTGCTGAAATGGCAATAGAAGAAACATGAAGAAACCTGCATACCTTAGAGTTTTCTATATTTTTCTCTAAGACACGTGAAATCTGCCCACTCGCCCTCGGCCCGCGCACGGACCAACAATGGACTGAAAAAAATATTGATTATATGTTTACCGGCTTAACTCATGTACGTTTTTCGGGACGGCCCGACTAGTTTCGGACCTGTACGAGGTCCTTCCTCATGAGCTCCCGTCGTTTGCAGCGAGGTCTCCGCCGCGACAGTGGCGCGAAAGAAAAACGCACGTGAGTTAAGCCGGTAAATATATAATCATGTGTATAAATAGTCACGAAACATTTAATAGTAAAAAATATTAATGGAAATTATGATTTTTGCTAATTGCTAAAATTATATATGTTTATGTATGTTTCCTTACCTAACGTATCGGTATAATATACAGTATTCTGAGTGCTGTTAGAGTATCGCACATTGTATGTGAAGGGATTCAGGAACATTAATTAATTCCCTAGCTAGACGTTATGTATACAATAGAAATTTCAATACATTAAAAGCTATTCTGGAATCAGGGTTATGTAAACGTAAATCTTATTTCATGTTTAAATGGCTTTTAACATACATCATTATGGAATTTACACATATTTCAAATTTAGAATAAGTACCTAGTTCCAGTCTTATCAAATACAAAACTCTGAAAATATTATAGTACGCACTCATTTATCAAGCTCTTTATTTTTACAGCGTTAACATAAAACCTCCCGGGAATGTTCGCTTTAAAAATTAAAAATAAAGTAAATTTCTATCATTGTTGGTATTTGTATTTTTAAAGCGTTGATTTAAGAAATATTTGGAATAAAAACAGACTGAATCGGCGGTGATTGAGCGTTGTGATGTTTTGCCAAAAAACATTTCAGTCAAACGCACCAGCATATAGATTTTGATTTTACAATCTATTTGTAATGTACTATGTAATAAATAATATTGTATATGTGTTTAAATTTGGCACTTGCGCCGGCGGCGGGCCGAAAGCGCACAGTGGCAGTCCGCGCGCCCGCGACGCTGCGCCGGAGTCGACGCTGTCCGCTCTAGCGCACACCACGCCCCACGTTGCCGCACTTTTACATCGCGTACCAAAACGTACGTCCTCTACGTAAACCATATAACTCTATTTTAACCATAACCACCAACGTCAAGTATGTAAAGTACTATTTACTGCTACTAATAAGATGTGAATACTGGCGTACAAAGCCCGAGTAGGAAGCCAAAAGTTGTTAAATTACTCGAATTAGTGCAGTGTTTCTCGCAAAGCTATATCATTGTTTATAGCCGCACTTTGGGTAGCTTTAGAAGATGCCAATGGTGAGTGGTTTATGTCTTTTTATATCCAAAATGAAGAACATTGGAAAAACAAACAGTTTCCGTGATTTTTGTGAACATTAGGTACAGTTCCCGGGCGACGTAAAATATGCTTTATAACAGAAAATTCACATGAAAAGTCGACAGTAACATAGTCTAATTCGTAGTAATTTAACTTGTAATTTAGACATTAATTATTTACTAATCTTAATAGGATTCTATCTACTAACATCGTCTTAATGATTAAAATTTTACTGTATATGTATTTTTCAAAAACAGCATTTTAACAAAACATTACAAAAAATTAAAATGTATTATCTACAACGTCTAAACAAAATATATTACTAAAATTGTAGTAGCATGTTTACCGTATGAATTGCCGGTTTATGAAATAACGTCATTTATCGAGAGCAGATATTGACGATCATGATACATATACTGTGGCAAACACTGAAGGTGAATTGGGTAATAAAATTAGACCCTGCATAAAATGTATTAATAATCCAAGCTGTAAAATGTGGTCGGCACTGGGCGGCTTTATAGATAGATTATTTGATATAGACGTCTTTCAGTATCGAGCTTCTGTACTGGAACTATCAGCATTCCGTAATAATTCAAATAAAATAAATGTACTTATAGTAAAATAGAATGAAGGTAATTATCAATTAAGTAGCCTTCGAAACAGGCGTGCATGTATGACGAGAGTGATGAACTTAGAAGAGCCACTTAACATCTGTAAGGATTGAGATATTTGGCGCACGATGCTCTCTGCCTGCCCCAGCACGGGGCATGGCATTATGATATGATAATAAAGCTAGTTATCAGTATCAGCAGCAAACCGAATAAATAAATACCACAGTATCGCAAGCTTTGCTTAGATACATATGTACATACATGTCAGATCAATCACATGAAAGAGAAAACGTTCTAAGAACTGATTTGAAACAGTAAACAATGTTTACAGGTTATTGTAGAGTCAGATGTTTATTTCATACTTTAAATGTTAGCTCATCAGTTAGCTTGTCTTTTCTTAATTATACTCCATTGTGGTCCGCTCTACATCGCTCGTTAAAGTTAAATGATGATGTTTATTTTATACTATATTTTGCCCGCGGCTTCGCACGCGTTAAATTCGAAGTAAAAATATACCCTTTCCCTATACCGTGAAGATTTCCTGCTCTCTTTGGAATATTTAAATACATATTCTACATTTTACTTATTTACTTTTTACATTTTTAACTATTATTTTTATTTTTACAATTAATATACCACAAAATGTCTATATATACAATAGCTTTTGCCAGCGACTTTGTCGCTTGGAATATTAAATTAATCAAGAATTCGTCAAAAGTTACCAGCACAAGTAACTTATAACATTTTTTTTAAATAAAAACGCTTTGAAGAAGCTACATTTTGAGATTTTTTGGTAAATAATTTTTTTATCTTTCGTAACAAATATTTTTTTTTCGTAAAAAGTATCCTATGTTACTTCTAATACCTCCAAGAATATGTGTATAAAGTTTTGATGATGATTGGTTAAGTAGTTTTCGCGTGAAGGCGTAACAAACAAACTTACATTCACATTTATAATATTAGTAGGGAAGTAGGATTACGATTACATAATGTTAGGCATGAATGTAACGTCAAACAGTAAACACGTGCCCGTTCGAGAAGTCATAAAAATATTGCAGTCACGCAATCAGTCTTCAAGTCTACTTCATTAATAATTTCCTTGTATAAAGTAACACAACGAAATGAAAAAAAATTGAAAGCCAACTTGTTTGATGGTTATATTAACAAAACGTTAGGAAAGCAAAAATGAAACAATAGCCAAGGAGAAACAATATGCCCTTAGAATTTGCTTATAAGGCTTTTGAACAATGTACATAATTGGTTTTTTTTCTCGAGCAGGAAACAATTGCATTTGCAAGGATTCTTAAACGTGGAATATTAGTTAAGTTTGAAAATAATATCGTTATAACAGAAGGTAGAATTGTAATTATTAGCATTCGTGGCTTGTCGTAACGTGCGCTGACAACAAAGAAAAGTAAATGTTCAGCCTCAGTGGTTACAAAGAGAACGAATTTATGCTGAGTATAAAATGAAGCACTAGTTAAAGTCGAATCAAAGGTAGATGGAACAACTTGTGTATAAATCGTGCGGCAAAAGTCACAAATAATTAATCTACCCATTAATCTACCCTCTTACTAGTCTAAGCGATTACCGATTTAAAGCTATCTGGAAAATTATGTGACGCCACCGATAAGCGACCGATTGTGGTATATTTCCACCAGAGTTTCCGTGCTTCGGAAAGTATGTTAAACATTCAATCTTAGTTTTTAGTTTCATTGATAAATTGGTGAATCTCGTCGATCGTTACACTTCGTTTTATTGTCAAACTTCGTCGAATGACTAGATAACGTTTTAAAAACATGCATCAGATGAGAACTTACATCTGCCAATATGCATTGGAGCAATGTGGTGGAATGTATGCCAAGTCTCCCGTATTTGCGAAAGAGACCCGCACTCTGCTGTGGCGCGAAAAAAGATGTACATCTATATATCTTATGATCAGTTACAATGTAAATAGAATTTTATAATTTTCCAGTAAGAAGTCGTCACATTTGACGTCAGAGATACCATTCCGTTTTAAAACAGTCATCATTAGTTGTTGCAGGTTTTTCGTGTTTGCCAAACGACTCGTAATTATTTCGATAACACAGAGAAATGAAATTGTAGCGTTTCACATTTGAGATGATATTTCAAGATTGCTGTAAATATCACTACTAGTATGCGGTAATATTTGAAATGAATATCCATTTGGGATATTTTATAAACATTTACTTTATTGATCGAATATTATTCCATAGAGTATTCTATAGGTGCTATATTTAGCCTACTCAGAAATATTCCAATGTTACTTTTACTCGACATACAGAATATTTTTATATAATATGTTGTATGGAATACTTTTGTGTAAATTATGTTTTGCCGTCAGTTCATAAAGTGAACGTTCGGTTTTCTTTTTATAATACACAAATATGTAATACGCTTCGCTAATGTGGATTCTACCCTTATATCAAAACTATTGCCGAACACAGGCCCTCTTTCAGACTAAGAAGACTAAGACCTATGCCTGCCATGCTGGCCGAGTGTAAGCATTGGCAGAATTCACACACCTTAAAAAAATTGTGAAGGACTCCGGGGATGTACCTATATTTTTTTTTACAATGTTTGTCTTAACGGTTACTACAAAATACTGTTTAATATTAAAAAGCACATTTTTGTAAAGGAGTGGGAGTTTACAATTCAAACCACAAAGCTATCTCCATCTCATTAAAAACCTCACTTATCTGTACAACCTACAACTAACAGTGCAATTTCTACTACCAGTCAATCTACTCGGATCATGACTTTGTAAAGACAGAAATATGTGCTAGTATTTAGGCCCCGTACCCTCGGCAACAGACGAACGTATCTATCAGTAATTTTAAGTAAAAGTAAGTCGTTGTTGTTCGTATGTCAAAAGTAATTGTTTATTCCCTGTTGCCAATCAATTAACAAAACTATGGAATTATTTATGTATGTATTTTGATCTTTTCGCTCTCGAAATCATGGTGACGTTCAACAAAAACATTTCTTGTACTGTATGGAATCTATAAAGAAAAATATCCATTTAATTATATTCCAATTATATTTTTGGCACGATGATTTCAAATTCGTACGTCATAAAAGCTTGCGCAATACCTATTCCCTATGTGTAAACTATGGATAGATCTATTTTATGGCGTTACGTAAAAAAAAAAATGCGACCATCTCCGTCGCGAACTCGCTGTAGGTAGTCGACAGGAGGGCCTAGTGAAGAACCTCATATCCAGTAAGGTCAGGTCCCAAAAACGGAAACTAGTCAGAACAACGCGAAAACACGTTGGTACATGACTTAAGTAACTACATAACATATAATGATGTGCTTTCTCGTAGTTTTACTTTTAGTGTTAGCTATACGCTATCGCGAACATAAAATTGCTATAGTCAAATCAGTTTCTCCGACACCTCTTAACCGTTAAATCTTATTTGTTCTGTTAATTGTATTGCTCAAGTTGGACCTTAGGGGGAAAACGGAAAATTGAACTTGCAAACTAAGAAACATAGGCCATGCTTTCGGATATATGTACATATGTAGATATGTAAAAGTGTACTTTGAACACAATATTTTTATTATTACTAATACATCGACACGCTAGTTCCCTTACAGGGAAGGTGGAGATTATTTAGTACCAAGTATCTATTTTCTTATAAATTTGACGTGCCTCTTCTACATTTATTCTCTTCGTATTCGCTTCCCGGTTCCATACATTTCTCACTAGCCCATCAGCAAGTATTCAGTTAGAGTAAAATAATATTTTACATAAGTGTCTATATATATATTATTCAGAAGTATATAAATTATCGGAGCAGCGTGGCAAAACTTATCATCGAGTTATTAACATGTCTACAAAACAATTACAATTAACATTATCAGTTTACGTCTACTGCTGGACATGAGCCTCTCCTGAGGGGTGTTTGCCCAAAACCACGCTGAGCACGAGGGTTGGGGATCGCAGAAAACGCCTTCTTAATACGCCCACGGTACAATAAAATATATTACGATAAAAATTAGATACAGTACCTACAACTTACAATATAATGTAGTATATTTTTTACAGTACAATATTAAATCATATTATCGACGATTACCATCGAAAAATGAAACATACTCTATTTATTTTCAAATCACTGGGAATTAGATTCTATGAATGTGTTCGACATTCCTATTACTTAGAGTATTTTTTTAAATCGCTTGTCTCTGGGCTAAATATTGTTTTCTGTGAAGATAAAATAACATGAATTTATTTGTACGAAATTCTATTGATAAAATAGTTTAACCCGTAAATGGAGATAATTTAGTACATATACAAAGACCATATACGCATTAATCTTGTTAAGGTAATTAAGGAAGAATCGATATCTCTAGGATTTGAGCGATGGAGCAAACCACAGGCGTCTGTTTTTAAGCTGAGTACCGCGTAGTTCATTAATGAACATGGTAGCCAGCATACTACACATGTGCCGTACCAACTTCCTCAGAATTCATAACTCTCCTGCCGGTTCTACTAACTTTGCTTATATTTAAGATTACAGCTGTTTCTATAAAATAGAAAATTATACGAACTCTTTGGTGAACACTTTGAGTATAATAAAATCTTATAATTTCACGTCATTTATAAATTATTCTACGACCTTGAAATACCAGCTTAAAAAACTTGCCATGAAACATACTGGCAAACTATATAGTTTCAACATTGCCAAAAAATTCCATACGTATGTACTGTAAGCACAATTTGTGAGATTTACGAACAGTAATGACCGTTGTATAATAAAGATAATATTTTTTAACTAATATGTAAATAAAAATTTACGGTTCTTGTTTGTGTACCTTAGAAAGCTTTTTAGTATTTGAATTTTTTCCATAACAATATGAGATAATATTCCATATATTCATAACAATATGTATACTTATTATGAATATGAATATTTCCATTACAATATGACAATATTTTCCATAACAATTCAATAAAGCATACGTTTTTATGCAAGCATAAAATTGTTTTCTGCCTATATTACTTACCATAACGCGTATAATTTATTATTATTATATAATAAGGCCACGTCCGTTACGGGGTAGACAGAGACTACAGAATGCCAAATGTCTCTATCCTTAGAAACCTGTTGTGATACTTCAACATTCATCAGTCTCTGTAATACATGCCTATAAGTCAGAATTTCACCTATTTGGTCAAGATAGAAGAGCCTTAATCTCTCTTAGCACCTTATATTACCGAGTATTAAAATTACCGAGTGCTCAGCTAAAGTAATCGATTGGTTACATCAAATCTCAAATTTACATTAATGCTTCGTAGCTGGATTAGAAGCGATTACTGAAAGCTCATTGAGCAAATCTCTTAAGCCGCTTACACCATGATATCCAAGCTAAGCCCGTGTTTTCTCACGAGCGGCACCCCGCGTTCTGTATAGTCTACCCTAATAACACACTTTAGAAAACAAAAGAACGAGCATATCATGTGATTGTTGCCAAGTCCGTTATACCTGTTGTACCGTTAAAAGAATTATATCGTTGTGTTTTTAAAGAAAGCTTGTATGTTTATGAAATATGTAAGTATGAAAAAAATACGGACTAAAAGAAATATGTAAGAAAAGTAACGTATTTAAATTGATATCGAAATATACATAGTTCAGACGGTAAATATAATAGCGACGCTTGCGGGACATCCATCAAAAATTATATAAATCTGGCGGCTGCATATTTTAGGTCAGCGCAGTGATAGCTGGCCGTATAAAAATAACTACGTGTCCGCCGGCGACCGCCAGGGGGCGACAGCACTCGACGGCGAGTCGCGACAACCCGACATTTACATCTACTGTACTTTCTATTTACGATTTCACACTCGCACCCGCCTTTCCAGCCGCCACTTTATACTATGTAATAAAATAGATAATTTCTGGTCTCGCAGTTTATTGTAGTAGTACCTAGGAGCCTGTCTCTGTGATCAGTGTATGCTAATAGGCTCATCCCCTACTTGATAGTGGGACGTAGATGTATGCGGAGGAACGTGGAAGTGTACCACACTCTTCTACCTACGGCGGGAAAATACAGGTGTGATATTACTTTTTTTTGTTCTCGGTTACGTAAATCTTTTCTGAACATAAATTGTATAATAGGATGAATAAACCGTTTGCATTGTTGCGAAATTGGCTCATCTACTCTTTGATAAATTACTGAGTAGTAATTAATTTATATATAAAATATAATTAAATCTGTTGGTGGGCGTACATGGAAACTTTGGTTACACAGTTTTATTGTATGTAACTTTCATTCTATATAACCGAGCTGAAGTTTGTTATTCTGATAACGGATTGCGGTAGCTCTGCAACCGAAATAGCGACCCCAATATTACTGCTAATCGGCAGAAATGGGTGGTTGCTTAATCATCGGAATAAATTATACAGCCTTATTACATTGTGATGGCAATATTACGTATTCTATATCAAAATAATGTTTCGAAACACTTACGTATTGTTTTGTAAAACATAAATTGCTTTTGTTATTCAAACTAACTTCAACAGTTTTAAGAAAGCTCGCTGGTTCATTTGACACGATATGTATCTATGGTGCAAATATGTCGAACTGCGGGCTTCTGCCGAAATTATCTATTATAAAGTGGTTTAAATGTAATAAGTATAATTTAATGAACACATTTTTAAATGTAAAGCTTGATACTAAGGACGTGACCAAAATTCATCCAATTTCGCCATCGAAGAAAAAAAAATCATTAAGAACGTGTTTAGTTTTTAATAAATAATTAATCAATTTAGGTACATATTTTGAGACAATATAACTAGTAAACCTAGATCCTAGTTACTAGTAGGATAGATGGAGCTAAAACTGAATAATACTCCATTAATTAAAAGTACCTACATGGTTATGTATTTGTAATTATTGATAGTTTTCTGACATTAAATTTGAAGTAAATTTGTATCCAAACCAGTACCTACTTTGAACGTTTATAACCCTCATGTCAAGAATCGAAGTGAATTTTAAAATTCCTGTATCACAGAAGTGAATGTTTCACAAAAATTAAATTATGAAAAGGCAATAATAGGAATATATATTGAAAATATACTCCAGGATTACACTTGTTAATGCTTTGAAAACTAATTTAACACATAAAAACAAATAATTACTAAAATGAACTGGGCCAATAACGGACAACGAAGAATGTTTTCCTCGTTAGCATTAATAAAGAAATTGTCAGACATATTCTAATTAATATATTATTTATATAACATTTTCAAAGGACCGCCTCGTTGATCGAGTGGATGCAAGCGCAACTGTCGATCGAGAGGTCTTGGGTTCGAATCCCAGGTCAAGTATTATTGGATTTTTATAACTTAGATTTTCTAATAGTGGCTCGAAGTTTGGATTTGTGCCCGGTGTTTGGTAATAGGCTCACCATCTATTCCACTGTGGGAACTAAACGTAACTAGTGAAACGTGGGAGTATACTACTCTTTTGACTACGCCTTCGGGGATTACAGGCGTAATGTTACGAACATTTTCAAAGGAGATCATACGTAAAAATAAGTAAGTACGTCATTTGTTTAAACTCGTAATAAAATGGTAGACGGTTTAATTTTAGAATAAAATCATAATCTCACATGAATGTTCTCCCATTTTTGAACTGACAAACATATCTTTCAAACTGAAATACAATAAACACAGCGGAAATCCAGTTGGGAAAAAAATATCATGAACAAATCGCGAGAGCAACGTTCGACGGGTTGCGTGCCAATAAATCGATAAATAAACAAAACACGTGTCTCGCAGCCGGATTCCGAATGAACGGATTCAGGCAATAAATACGGTAAATTCATAAAAATAACACGTTTTAGATGAACAGATAGATGAACAGCACTCAACTTACTCAACTAAATCACATACATTGGATGTTACAATCGCAAGGGAAATATGGTAAGTATAATTATTGGTTCGCACGCGATATGGCTCATGCTAGTCAAATACAAAGAGCGAAGTATACGCTACACAAGTATTATTATATAGTAGCCAATTCATTAAATTTCTAACTAAATACAAAGATTACACAGTATTCATTCTACAGTCATTTTTATAGTAACCGTAATCGCAATTGATGAAACTCCACAGAATCCAGAAACTGTTTTAACAGTACCTTTGTAGAAATTATTTCATATTTCGAAACAGTGTACTGAGACAGTAAACTGAAACTAACGTTCATGTTATTTAAACCCCAAAAACATACTTATAACACTTGGAACAGTGGAGCAAACGAGATTTGCCACAAATCTGTTTTGCGCGGCCCACGTGACGTCACTGCGTGTGTGATGAGAGCTCGCGGCGGGACTACACAGCGAGGGCCGAACGTAACGAGGTCGGGATATGTTCCGCTGCGTACCGGATCCATATCACTATACAACGCAGACCACACCAACCGTACACACTCCAGACCGCCAATTTAAATTGCTTCACATTTTCGTGTTCAAATTTCAGTAATGTTCTATAACTAAATGTTTATTCTGAAATCAATCGTACGTGTGTGTTGATGTGATACATTAACAAAAACAGTAAAAAACAACGATAGTCTCGTATAGTCTATCCTCCTTCTCCTAGGATCGTGGGTTCAATTACTCACGCGTACCTCTTTAATGAAAATGTGCATTTTAAGAGCAAATATCACTTGCTATAGGGGTGAAGGCAAACATCACGAGGATTGTGTTCTTAACCCTTCTCATTTTGAGAGTAAAGGCTTACCTAGCAGTAAAACAACAAGAGTCAATAATATTGATAATAATACCGTTCATGCGTTTGGCAGTTTGTTTTGTTCACTGGAAGATATCGATTTTTTCTCTACCCGTTGTGTAACGGATAACGTGGGATGTGGTAGACAGTTGCATCACTAAACTGTACCAACTCCCACGGTAACTCACAAATTCTAGGGACAAAAATGACTCACCTCCTTGTCTATTTAGTAAGCCACTGTCAATTTAATTCTTGGAGACAGTTTTAGACAATTTAATAGTACAATAATATATAAAAGTTAAATGGGTTGTTTTTTAATTCAGACGTTGCTGTCACAGAGTTCTATAATGAAAGGTGTCAACTAAATGAAGCGATGTAAAAATGTTAGTCACATCTTGCTTGAAAATTGACTATGTAATTAATTAGTATTGGTTGCGTGACTCATCAGCGTGACTCAACAATTGTGAAATATCATTTTTTAAGTTTTACTCAATTATCCATGAAGTAACACTATCTGCACAAACACTTTACATATTGTTTCTTGAACTGTTATCATTTACTACAGGATAGTAGCGTTATGTATATTAGCTGATCACAAGTATTTCAAGATTAATTTAAGAGTACCTATAATACTCTCTCACGTTTGTCCCAGTTATATTATAGGTCCCATCATGGAATAGGCGGTCAGACTATTGCGATACACCGGGAACTAATGCGAACTCTGAGTTAATGCTAGGAATTTCAAGGCGGATAAACCTAATATACGACGCGGGGATCGATCTCAAGACCTTTCGACCAGTAGTCTCGCTTGAAAGTCCTAGACCATCATGGCAGTCTCTGTAAGACATTGTTACTTTTTAATAATAGCAAGCTTAATTCGTATTATATGTCATGGACAAGGTCCGCAAGTCCAGTAATCTTTAAAACTATTTACTGCATCCAGTGTTATAAAATGTGAAACAAATTGGAAACTCCGTCATAGTGAAAAGAACCAAGCAAATTATGTTTGAGGTGTGACTGCAGTTGTTAAAAGGAAGCGGTACTATCGGCAATTAGAGATTTCAAAGTTCGCGGGGGAAATTAAAATGGACTTCCTGTTGCAGAGTTAGCAGCCATGGCCGCGGGTGACGTGACCCGGCGCGCCTCCATCACCGCGCCCTCCATGCACCGCCGCCCCTCCGCCAGACGCGGCTCCCTTATTAAAAATCCACAGACGCAATCACAGGTAATTTGAAGTCGAAATGAATTCTCTAAAAGTAATTGCTACTGTATGAAATAGAGCCCCACGCCTCCGGCCTCTGTCAGCTTATCTCCGGAAAATAATTTGTTCGGTTTTCAAATAATTAATGTTTTGTCTTTTCTTTTGTATGTAATTTCCAACCGTAATTGCTTGTAGCATTGTCGTTTTTATAAACGTAAATAGAATTAACTTACATAAACCACTTAGTAAAATATTGTGTGGATATTGAATAAGCAAAGTATTCGTTCTAGAATAAGATCGCCTCTAAGGCAATTTCAAGTATATGAATAGAGATTAAAAAAACATCATAAATGTTTATTTATCGGCTTTATATTGGCAACGAATGTATCGTTGCAAATTTACAGAGGCGGTTGAGTAATCACTAGTACTAACGTCTGACGGACTACCGTCAGATAGTTTGCCAATCTTTACCATTCAAGAGGCTATGATAATTATATAATTTAAACGTTACGTGAAACGATTCTAGCAATTTTATATATAAAAATATAAATATATATATATATGTACCTATATATATTTAGCTACTTAAAATACGATTCAAGTACACAGAACGACTGCAAACATAGCGATGTTCCTCATCCAATTTCGATTTACCGAACGAATAAAGAAATGCGTAAAAAACCGGTCAAGGTTGCCATACTCGCAAAAAATTGGATGGCATTAAGTAAAACATGTTATGCGACAATAATAATAATTCTAGTGTAGCCACTTACGTAACAAGTATTCATGTAGAAGTGTGTAAGTAGTTCTGAAAATTCAATTCTCAATATTGGCCCTTTAGTGTTTCAAGAAAATGGTTTCAGTCAAAGAAAATGTTATTTCGCCGTTTACATTGTTGAGCAATAGTAAACAATCATTTTTAAGGCCTTGCATGTACACTATTTGAACTATTTAAATTCTGGATTATAATTTGAATGCGCTTACTTATAAACACTGAATCATTTGATGCGCGTCAGGTAAATATATATGTAAGTACATACTTAAATAGTAAGAGACTTATTAATAGACAAACGTAACATTTTCGTTTTCTATTTATGCGCTTGATTACATCACATGTCGGGAGCGAACGATTATGTCAGCCACGTATTTATTTATGCTTCGTACCTAACGTGATAAATAACTTCACGCTAATATGTTTATGGAACTTCAGAAGATTTAATTACGTTATTAACTCATGAACGTTTTTATTACGACTTCGTTATGTTCATAAAGTCTACATTTGTGCATTACAACATGTTTGCGAATAAAACTGAAAGCATTACTTACCGCAAATTTCAGGCGCTTTTAACCATCCGATGTAAAACGTGTGAAGCCTCACTCTGCTTAGCCGCTGTGAGGTCGCAATAAAATGTGTTTAGAGGGTGGAATGATAATAATATAACATTGTGTGATATTTGTTTAAAAACCTCGTAATGAAATTTTCTATATGATTTGAATACATGTATAAAGTTCTACGTTGTGAACATATACATATATTTTTACAGACAGCCTGTTAATGACTATACAAAATCATAATAACTCATATTGCAAGTAACTTTATCTATATAATTACAAAGAGTGTTATTAAAATATAATTGTAGCATTTAATTAGGTAGAGCGAATTTTATGATTTATAAAATATTGTAGGTCCTTGCCCCGGTGCTGAGGCTATACACATTTGAAGAAATATCGTTTCTATATTGTTGTTTTAGGAGGTACCATGGGATATAATCGACCGCTGCGCGTTGCCCATAGTGTTGTGTCATGCACTCGCAGTCGTGCTGTCCACCCTGCTCAACGCCTTCCACATCAGCCAGATATCCGTGTTCACCCTCTTCCTGTGGTTCGCCATCTCCGTCACCGGCTCTCTATGGTTCTACCATAACTTGCAGGTAAGGATAATAAGGTATTTTTACACAAGTTTTTTTATTACACAATAGGTTAGCGGATGGGCACAATCGCATCTAATGTCATGTTAGGCCATAATTAAGCCATTAATTTTTATTCGATAAGTTAGATCATTTGATTGAACGAATCGTACTGTATTCAATGAGCCTTTAAGTTCTTTTAAAAAATCCAAACAAAATTTTAAGTAATGACAAATGGAGACTATAGCAGGATTCATAACAGACACTAACTTGATCTTGTTTCACTAGAAATCGGAGCTATCATGTCATTTTTTCATGTAATTGGAAGACAATGCTGTGTGATTTTATATTTTAAACTGTGGTGACTAGGAAAAAGACCTTTATTTATCTGTACCTACTATGAATTTATTGATTTTTTTTTAAATATCATAAGTTTTATTGCACATTAATTAATCGCCGTGCCATTAAACATTTATTGCTTAAAACTGTCGTGTCGTTTAGAAATTTAAAAAATTAATGAATGCAAATTAAATACAGTTATGAATAGTTTTTTGTGTTATGGTTAATACGTCACGTACCCTCGTCAAATATTTGTAACTGGGGTTTGCATAATTTAGCATAATCGTGGCGGCTTTCCCGAACACCTTCACAAATTCATATTACCCTGCAACACTCCTTTATGGAAATCTGTTGGACGAAATTACCTTCGTAGAGTGTCAGCTTTAGGCGTCAATTGTTTCATAGATAACTAGGTGTGTACACTGAACCTCTATGAATTAATTAACTATTACTTATAGGTATGAATACAAGAGGCTCAGAGACCTGAAGCTATTGCATGTCGTAAATGTACTACATAAGCAACATGTTAAGACAATGTTGACGTGAATAACCATCCCGTGTCATGCGACGCTTGGTTCACATGCAATTAATATACCCCATATGAGTGACCTTTTGTTCAGGGTAGTGGCATCAGGTATTGTCATCCAATAAGTGATGGCAAAGTCTCCATTCCACGTAGAGGATCGTCTTTTCAACTGAAAACACTATCCAATCACATAGAAATACCATCGTCTTTCACAGGATTTTGCTGGTGACAATCGTAACACGACAGTAACAAATCCACCCAGTGATGTAGTCAGTCATATCTGTAGTTATTATCTGATGGAAGTATCAGATATAACATAATCATATATATTAAGCAGTCGTTGCTCTCTGCTTACTCCGTAAGGGACCTGGTTTGAAGATATGAATGCGTGTATTGTTGCTAGCTTACTCATTGCCGTTTATAGAAAGCGTGGCTAACAAACGGCACATAAGACGCTATAATTATCTGATTTATTAGAAAGAGCTATATGTTATAGGTTACACGAAACATGTGTGCCAAAGCCAGCGTTTGCATTAACGAATAACGTAGGCTGTAAGTGACGCCTTTGTTTAACGCTGATTTGATTCCTCTTTCATGAAAGCAGAACAGGGCTTAACTGAATCCAACCATTACAGCCCACTCCATGTCAACAAGTTCAACAGCTCTCGCCACTTGTAATCGCTGGCGTTGTGAGCATTCCAGCAAAACGCCCTGATTCCATTCTATTTTAAAATAGTTTTATTTCAATTCGGTAAAAATTGTATAAAATTTCAGTGTGTTTTTATTTCAGTTAAAGTGCCCTCCGAGTAGCATTTGCACTTTGTAAGGTTATCTATAATAAAGTCATCTCTATTCACATTGTTAAATATAGTTGGGCAATGAAATATACTTTGTGAATGTTAAAAGATTTTCTAACGATTAAAATTTCTTTCGAACGAATCAGTTTTCGATTTGAATGTATATAAGAAACGATAAAGTTGCGTAATTATCTTTAGTGTAAGCCATTAAAGTGGGCGGAATGCATTGAGAAGTCGTTTCAATATTGTGACTATGCAGTGAAGGTTATGCCAAAACGTGGGACGAGAGTGGGGGAAAAGCTACAAATATATCTTTTATACTTAGGTACTACTCAGGATATAACATTCTTTTAAAAATAGTAACATTAGTCCAGTATATATTAGCGTTGGCATCGTCAACTGTATATCTAATTTAAAAGAACACACCCGAACACTCCCATATTCGCAGATACGTAAGTAATATGAATGAAAGAAAATAAGGGTAAATGGACTAGGTACTAACAACGGTCAGTTATGAATGGCAATCTAATAATAGCGCCTCGGTCGCTCGGAGGCGCCGCCCGCACAGGCTCGTATGGCAGCCGCTCCGTAAATATCTCGCGGAGTAATATATCTAAGTTTGTGCACACAAAGATTACTTGTATACTTCCACATTGTTAAAGATCTGATGGAATCGTAAATAATCAAAAAACACTTGAAATATTCCACCTAATAATAAGTCTAAGTATATACACACAACAGTAAATGTAGTTACACTTCCAAATTGTTAAACATGTCATTAAATTAAAACGTAAATAATCACATAACACATTAGGTATTTCATGAAAAATGTGTCAAACTTTATATATACAACAATAAAAGTATACTTTCACTTTGTTACCTTTATTTACAGAAAATGGTTTACATAGAAATGTTAATCATATTTAACATACGAGTAGAATACTGTGTTTACGTTTATCGGTGGCCGCATGCAAAAAGTCACATAATTCAGTAATAAATATAAGCAGTCTTTCGTTATTTAAGATTTTGATTAAAATGGAAATAGACTTTAAACTTTAATGGCCATCTTATATTACAGTATTCCGTTTTGACCGTTATTTCCAGTCGCGAGTAATAGGATCAGAATTGGCTCAGCTCTTTAAATGGAGGCAATAGATCGCTTGCTGTCGAACTAATGTTAATATTGAGTTAAGATAAATAAGAGCAACTTCGAATAGTCCTTGCGAGCGCCGATCCGCCCACGCCCACCGGAGCGACTGAAACGGGCTCATGCATTAAAAGAAAAGATATCAAACATATAGAATTCACATTAATATTTGATATCTCCACGAACTAAATGCCTTCGCTTTTTCGGTTTATTTTATTTTAGTTTATTGGCAAAAATTTGACTTGTGTTAAGACTGTTAAGTAAGGATTGAATCATTGCTGTGTGAAGTTCGTGTAGTCAACATATGTAGTATGAGGTTTTATACAGATGGATAGTGTTTTTGTTACCTAAGCCAAAATTCGTGCATGGAGAACACTTACTTGGAGGTAAAATATATGCAAATAAATGACAATGTTTTGAAATTCTAGACTAACTGACAAGTATATACTTTTTATGAAGAAAAACAGATGTAATCGCATGAAAACACATACATAAGTACTAAAATTTGCTCATCCCTTCAAAATAATACAAATCACGAGACCTTCACTGTAAGACCAACCAGTGTTTTTGTAATCATTGTATCAGTTTCCAAGTAAAATGTTCCAATATTAGCCTAAGTATAAACATTCTTATAACCGCCTCGAAGAGCTTTCTTCCACGTGCGTGGGTGCAACAGATCTTAATATGGGAAACAAAAGCCTGACAACACGTGTAAGGATAAGGTAAACAAAATCTATTTTATCCATTATCTGCAGGAGTTATTTTGAAGTTTGTGGTAAATATAGAACAGCATTATGACAACATTATAATATCATAACGTTATTTCATCATCATCAGTCACATTTACTCTTTTACACGGATCTCCTGTGAATATGAGAAGGGCTCAGGCCATAGCTTGCTATGTTGGCCAAATGCGGATTGGTGGTCTCCACACTAACTTCATTTATGTAATTTATTAAAGGCATAAATAATTAGAAATCGTATTCCGTTTTTACTGGTCGCGTACAAATATGTTATCTACAGTTTCGTTTGTTAATGTGCGCCCAAGGTATATTTTGACTAGCGGCCTAACCTATAAATATACTCACGTGGAACAGCTAGTTTTATTATATTTTCAACAATTAAAATCCCACGATGCTCCACCTACTTAGCAGTTGACCTAGGTAAACCATTTCAGTGATATGCCAAACACTGCCAGTCACGATCACCTGTCCAACAGTTGCTCCTACTTATTGCCTCTTATCTAGGACAGTGTGTAAGGCCAACCGGTAATCGAAATATAGTTACCAAGATCACCTATACGATTTGGCACATCTCTTCGTGTCCCAGTGTCCCACTTTGTAGAATTTAAAAAGTAATAAATTCGTAGGCAATCGCGCGGGTGCTGACATTTCTGTTAATTAAATTGTTATTGATTGCTTAT
The DNA here is from genome assembly GCA_018244795.1 of Parelbella ahira ahira. Lineage (NCBI taxonomy): Eukaryota > Metazoa > Arthropoda > Insecta > Lepidoptera > Hesperiidae > Parelbella > Parelbella ahira. The sequence goes on along the minus strand of DWME01000386.1, from coordinate 6,793 downwards.
AAACAAATATTTTTAAATCCGTGTTATTGATAACGTCTACTGGGTCTCTTAATTATTCGTTATTGATTTGTATCAATTTTAATAAATAAAAATGTTGAAGGTTCATATTATTCGAATCTGTTTCGTAAGTTACAAATAAGCTCTAGAAAAAGTGATGTAATATTCATTCATAATAATGAACCAAATGAAGTGTTCAAGTTTACATGTGTTCGCGATAGTTTCTGACAGACGGAGATGTTCATCAACATACATTAATTGTGTACTTTGTAGACTGGTTTACATTTATAGTTACCGCATGGAGTTTAAGTATTCCAGTTATATTTATGACAATGTTTCATCCAGTATCGTGGGCGTTGCGGAATGTATTTGGGGAATTTAAATTAATTTTTGTTATCTTACAGCCTGAAAATGTACATGACATGTGAGTTATTCTTAAAGCAAAATATATTGTAATCATGATTGCGTTTTAAGTAATAACTTTGGAATACTTCTACTTTATGTCGTGGTTATAACAAGGGTAGACGCTAAATGTGCATACAAATCTAAACACAGCTCTAGATCATTTATTTAGTTATGAATATTCCAGTTACTCGTAAATGTCCTTTCATTTAAACATCAGTTATTGTCCCGAATATTGTATCTTTGGCTTAAAAAATAATCACTAAAGCACATAGAGATATTATATGTAGAGTAGAGGAACGTAAAAAACAAAACGTGACATCACGCCTGTAGTCCCCGAAGGGGTAGGCAGAGGAGTGTAGTACACTCCCACGTTTCACTAGTTATGTTTTTAAGTCCCATGGAAAAGGTGGTAAACCTATTGCCATACGCCGGGCACAATTCCAGACTCCGAGTCACTAATATAAATTCTTAATTTAAAAAATCCAATAGCACTCGACCCGGGATTTGAACCCAGGACCTGCCGATCGGCAGTCGCGCTTACAACCGCTCGACCAACGAGGCAGTTAAATTTTCTTCGTAAATGATTCTGAATAATAATAACCGGGGGGTTCTTAAAAAAGCTCTTCTTCATACTGCCATTACTGTTGCCTTAATGAGATGTTGTTTTTATTTATAGGCTTAAATTGTCACAGTCGAATGAATATATGTACGTGGTCTCTCATCGTATAAACTTTTTATTCTTTTTAAACTGAGTTTCGTACACATAATAATGTGTAACTCGGTTTATATAGAAGATAAAGAGATTATTTTAAGCAACATTAATAAATCACACACTTTATTAATCATTAGTATTCACTTATAAATATATAATAAACATCGGCTGAAGAAAGGAATTTCTATTCCCACTCGGTGAAAGTAAATCTAATTGAATGTTTCTAAAAGCAGTGTACTCCGTACAAAATTCTTGTACAAATAACATTTGGGATGATAATGAATTACGTCCCACAGTTCACCTTTCTCTCTATCGCTCGTATTTTTTTTTAATCTCCCACTGGACCACAGACACCCCGCTATTAATGGTCATTACCCAGTATCCATAGACGATATATACTTACCGCCCATTGTAATCATTGTTGGACCCTAATCAAGACTACTGCGAGGAACAGTGTGGACAAAAACTTGGCAGTTTATAGTTTGGTGATCTCACAGTACACTGGTTACTAAAGACCACAGTAGCGATATTCTTTTACACATAAGCTGTGAATACCTATGATTCTGTTTTTGATTATTTCAAATCATACTTTGTTATCTGGTATACATAAAATTGGTGGGTCACGGACAATTTCAGGAGCCATAATATTCTATTACTATGAGATAATCCCGATAATTTGCTTTCTTTTCAAAACTCTTCAACACTAACGCGTACGCTTATGTTGTACCTGTCAAAACAATGTCTATTTTGTTAGGTGTTTCCGATATAAAGCGGTAATTTTTTGAAGGACGTTACATTATTACATCATCATAATTGATATTTCATATCGAGATTTAAAATATCCATAGATATATTAAGTAATGTTATTTGATTATTTAATGATAACGTTGAAAATGTTTGCCACAAATTACTGAAAAATTTGCTCATTTGTATTTTTAATTCTATTTGAAGTGGTCTGCCAAAACTAAATAAACGCTTTACACAGTACTACAATATTGTTCGAAATTAATTGAAGCCATTTTCGATTCTCTAGCAAGATTAGAGTGTAATGTTATTACACAGTAAACGGCTTTTATTCGAATCTCTCTTATATTCTACCTGTTGAGAAGCGATGGGGGCTTCGGCTCTAATTATGTTTCTCAAGGGAGATTAGAATTTGTTTGCTAAGCAACCCTAATTGTTTGTCAATAAGGATAATTGAGTTCTAAACAACCCTTTGCACATTTAATTAGTGGTATAATCGATATAACGCTTCTCTAGAAAGTATTTAGGAATTGAATTTTTAGGAATTGAAACGGTAAACTTACACATGTATTTAAAACCAATTCAAGTATTACTATATAAATATCTAATTGAACTTAGTTATATGACTTTTTTCACGTTTAGGCTGTATACTTAAGTATTTTAGTGCCTATCTTAAAAACCCTTTAATAAAAAGGATATTAACAGTCACTGTAACGGCAGTTAAATAAAACCTGTGCCTATATACTTGTATTTCAAACTTTCTATATCACATGCAAAATTAAATCTACTCATAATGCTAGGTTAACATCTCTTTAGTATTTATTGAAACTGCAATTAAAGATACGTACATAGCATACATACATAGATTTTTATTCAACAATTGTGTAGCGCTCGCGGCGTGTTGTGCCAACGTTAGTACGGTCACTTACGTCATGCGTTCCTTTCGAAAGTCCGATTTAAAAATAGGTTAACGATCTTTCCCACAGAATAGATACTGATGCTATATAAAATTCTTATTTGTACATAAGTATTATTCCCAACTTTTAAATTATATTCACGGGTACCTCACAGTTCAGTTGTAGTTTTCGGTGAAATAACGTAAGCAGAATATGCCGGTGTATCAATAAGCCTTTTATATCAAGCTAATAAATATATTATAGTATAAACCTTTAAGTATCATTAGAAACTTTACATATATGGAAGAAAAGTGACATATTAAATCCAATTCAAAGTTAAAATTCGAGTTTCTGATTCGATTCAAACGGCGAGAGAAACATACGCTTAAGTATTAATAGTGAGGTAACTGAAATAGTTAACCTCGAGTGTCACTACGTCACGCACGGGGAGGTGGTTACTACCAAAGCCTGAATAAAATATTCACTCAGCATTTATTATAACCGACATCAATCAACCTGTCGGCGTCTATTTTCAACGAAAACTTCATTTTGTCGCCTGCGCGTTATATCCGTGGCAAGGGTACTGCTTGCTCCGCCGACTCCTGTCGATAGGCTACAATTATCATCATATATTTATTTCGCGTGATATAATTATGTTGTGTGTTAACAAGTACTCAATTTTAATCCGTGTGCTTTACAGGAAATAAGACGAGTGTGATTATTATTAACGTATGTATTATTATTAATAAGTAAACGAATGTGTATGACAGGTGACAGCGGCAGGAAAAGCGGTGTTGGTGACTGGATGCGACAACGTGCTGGGCAACGCGTTAGCGAGGAGGCTCGATGATTTGGGTTACCACGTGTTCGCCGGCTTCCAGACCAAGGCGGGCAATATTGACGCTGACATGCTAAAAGAAGACTGTTCCGGGAGACTGCACACTTTGCAACTGGATGTGACTTCGGAAACTCAGGTAATAATCTGTTGATCGCAATGACCTTTTGATCTCACATTTAATTTCTGATGTCATCACGGTGACATTTAAGTTATGAATCATTTCAATTTTTGCGTCGTCAACCGTTAACTGAAATGTTCTAGAGTATCAACAAGCTAAAAATATTGTCCTTTAAAGCGTACAGTAAGTAAATTTTATTTATAATTCTATTTGTGCCTGATAAATATTTTGTACCTAGGTCCTTATCGATACTAGCCCGTAACATTTCAATCACTGTATGAATATGTTGTATGTATTACATGGCAGAATAACTATGAATCTAATTTCATTTTTATTGTTAGGGAATTAATTCCTAAAATGCACAATAATCTTAGCATGTATTCATCAAGTTCTGTTGTTTCTAACTCTACATTGATGGTAATTATCAAAAAGGGATAGGTTTAGTTGGAGCGAATAATTAACGAACAATAAATGAGTTTTTTTTCGTTTTATTTCGTTATATAAGAGCGAATTATATAAAGAAATAAGATGAAAAAGAATTCGTTTATTGTTCTAATCCACAAAATTGTTATTAAGCTTAATGAAGTCTTTGTAAATGAATATAGGAGTACATGTACCGCTCCCAGCAAACACCAATTTGTGGTTGTACGCAAAATTAAGTGGGGTCGGTAAAGAAAAAGCAAATCTTACAATTACGAGGCCGACTCTCCGCCCACGTCGTCGGGCTGGGAACTTACAACCTCTACGGCTACCAGCGTAACGTAAAGTTCTCAGTAAAAATATTCCATCTTACTTAGCTAGCAATTTATTACATTATACCTTTGTCCTTTGCTATTTTATTCCGTGCCGTATCTTATTATTTAAATGAAATAGGCGTCAAAGAGATATCAATTACATTCCGTAATAGTTAATGATATTTTGTTTTTTGGGTGCCTCGGCCAATTTGACGTAATGATACGGTACGAATATCTTTTAACTTTATATAAAAAATAATTGGCAAAGAGATTAAACGAACACAGTAAACATTAAGCCAGTTATGTTTTTTTTCATTAGTTCTATAGAACGTACATATACATAATTATATAAAGCGTTATTTTTTAACACGTACCGCCATACTGTAAGAAGTATTCTATTAAAAACTTTACGTGTGACAGGTGAAAATAATTTCCAGTTTTTAAAATGGGAAAGGCGTCAGTAGTGGCGTAGCGGGATCTTCTCATAATCCTAATTAAAGCGAGCTACGTAATATTACTCATGTAGGTAGAAGGCAATAATATGTAATGACTCCTTGATACTATTTTAGGAATCCAAACTAATTTCGCACATAATCCTTCTAAAAATAAAACACTCATTATAAAACATAGTTTAGATTTGAATAAATTGCAATTTACGAGTTCAACAATCAAATGTTGTGAAAGTGACAAGTAAGGATCTCTAGTGGCAAGCTTTGGTAACATTTACTACGAGACATATACCTTTGCAGATTTTATCAGCATCACTGTACATCGTAGACCACCTGCCAGAGGGCGCTCAGGGTCTGTGGGCGATAGTGAACTGCGAGTCGTGGTGTGCGCTCGGCGAGTTAGAGTGGGTGCCGTTTTCAGTGATCCGAAGAGCGATGGATGTCAACCTGTTAGGTAAGCCTGCTACGGACCTACGTAACGCTACGGCGTTCTACCTCGCTACGACTGATTTTGTATAAGCGCCAATAGATGGCGCTATGACAGCGTATTGCAGTTGTAAGGTCGTTATTAAAATTTTATCTTTTCTATTTTAAAAAGTAATGTAATACACCTAGGTACCCACGCGTGTTTATTCATATGATGTCTTTTGCCAATAAATTATATAGTTGTAATAATACCTAATTAAACTAATGAAGAAATATTATGAACTACGCCGAATATTAATTTAGAATGTTATATATTATTTACGAGCTGTAACCCGCAACGTCGCCTGAGTTGTTTATGATAATTATAAAATCCTATCTGAAGTACAGAGAAGGAAACAAAAAATATTGTAGGCAAAAATGTACTTTGTTAATCATAAAAAATCGTACAAAATTTGCTTCCTTATAACTATTATATAATAACTTTAAATTTTCAAGACATGGACCAAGTGTTAAAGAAATAAACTAAAAGTAATTTGAACGAAATCCACCCAGTACTTTTTCCACGATGCTTGCACAACGGCTGACCTCTATCATTTTATTTATGTACCTAGATACAACGATAACGTATTAATTTACTTTGAATTAAGTATAATTGCATAATATATGGTCAAATCCCGAACTTTATAAATACATATTTCTCTCAGTCTTACAATTACAAAAGGTCAAATCTATACATTCGATACTAAATCAAATATTCGTTTTACAGTTGAAAACCCCCGTTTGTGAAACTCACTTCTTAATAGTAGCTAAGCACGGCTTGTTAAACATATTTAATTGTGAATCCCCCGACTTTGCAAAATTGATTGAAGAGTACTTCAGGCCTCGATTCCGATTTAGGTTATATTCATATTTATATTTTATGTCAAAGAAGTTTTAATATGCAATATGAAACAAAGTTATTTTAAGTCAAGTACATTGCCTATAAACATTTGATGCTCATTAATAGGCTTACTTCAAATGGGACGTACATTATAAATGGTAAGAAGCGGGATTATTGCACTCCTGTGCCTTTTCCTTCGGAAAAATACAAGTGTGATGTTACATATCAAGACTTTGGATGGGAGGATTGAATGGTGGATTGGTGGGAGGTTGAGTAAAAACTCACAAAATCTTACAAAGGGGAGAGAGGGACGGTTCAAAAAACTGTAAAATCACCTCACGTAATTAATGGACGCCCCTAAGCAAAATTTTCAAATATTATAATGTATTTTTTAACCATTGGTACTAAGTTGTAATTGTATTCTAACTTTTGTTGCGAGTTGCTTTATTTAACTTTTTATATTAAAAACATTCCTTTAACACTTATTGTAAACACATTACTTTATTACTGTTATATAAATAATAATAATCGACCCATATGTCATTCCACTGTTGGAATATGGGTCTCCTCTCATATTGAGAGGGTTAAGGCCGT
>DWME01000385.1:0-35041 GCA_018244795.1 Parelbella ahira ahira | reverse complement strand
AGGGCACGCAGGGCACGATTTGAGGTGGTCCATCGTTTGGGGGGTGCCACACAAACAGTTTTGGCTGTTGCTGTCTACATCTACTTACATATCTACTTATCCAATAGCTTCCAATTTATTTATTCCACCGCCATTACCATTTCATAGTGAGACGTAAATGTATCGGTAAATCGTGGGTAGGTATTTACTACACTCCTCTGCCTACGTAGTGTTTCGTTTTTCTAGATACGTTTTGGGTTACTTATTGAACAAATTTATATATCGTATATTTTTCTCACAGAGAATCTAATAGGGGATGATCCTCGAAGTGTTGCCGAATTATGGTACCTACACATTTTGCCTCTTAACATGTCATATTGAAGTCATCATTGCAGAGTCATTGGACATTTATGTATCTACATATCTATAGCACTGAAATCCATAGAAATTCATTTGCACATGAATGTTTACTTATAAATACTAAATCCGAACGTTCTGCGTGCCCATGAGAGCATATTTTTTAAATACAATTATATGCCTACCTAAAGATTTAACCTAATAATATTTTTAGAATACATAGTTCCATTGTAGGATAATACTAAAAGATAACATTAACTTCTAATGGATTGAAATATTTGCAAAAAAAATGTAATAGGTACGTACTACCTCAATAATCTACAATAGTAATTAGTAACATTTTAAATATTATAAAGGAAGAAATCTCTGATACAAAACTAACAGTTCACACAGTAATAATTATCGTAATTATCTATTAAAACGGTTTGGACTAAATAGCATACCTCATTCCGTAAGAAAATCGCTCAGTCTATGAACGTGTTACTGGCTCTACAATGAGACTGAACCAATGACCCCTAACTGTTTTCATCATTCGTTCTCAAATCCACCGTGCAGTGGTACGGCTAATATGTGCTTAGTGTTTTTTATTCTTTTGTTAGATGATTGTTCAGAGTAACGGATACGGTCACGAAGTCGGTTCAGGTGTTGATTTGCAGTCAATGCTCTCTATCCGAGCGTTCAAGATTTATCACTGATTCTTATTTGTCCTGTTTATATAGAGAACTTTATAGGAATGCATAGGCAGTGTTAATTAGGAAGGGGTGTTCGATAAATTACAAATAGGTTAACGCGAGGTATTATATTTGAGATAATAAGTGCAATGTTTAAAAAAATACTTTTAATGGTATCTTTAGTTACATTAAATAAGTAGGTACCTATCTACCTTGTAAAATGGAAAATGAAATTATTTAATTGGCTGTTTCTCATAATAAACATGTAACATTTTAGGTTCTTAATAAACTTTACTACTGTATATATACTGAAACTAAATATTGAATGCTAAAAAAAGGCTTAACAGATATTTTTACCTATATGAACAGAGTGGTAGGTACATCTAGAGACACGATTGGTATGTAAGGATAGATTGGCACTCGGTACTTTCTGCGTACGCCATAAGGGACCTGGCGTGAAGATGTTATCTATAAATACTCGTGTATAATTTAATTTGCAACCCATATGTATGGCATGTACGGGTAGACCCTGTTATTTAAATAAAGATCCATATAATAATACAGATAATTGGTTGTAAGTACCAAACTATAGAATTTCTGTAATCCTGAAATTCTTTTTGAATAGTTTTAACAACAGATTGATTAAATACAACCACATCAGCCAATTACAAATAATTTATTGTAAAAAAGAAAATGGCATTGTCAGTTTCCGATTGCAATCAAAACAAATTCAGTACCGATCTTTGACCTTTAAATTTGTTCGCATAATCCGCCCATTGATCGTTCTAATCTCGTCGGAATATAATTGTTCTTATTAGTTTATAAATAGCGGAGAACCCAAACAAGTCGGCTTGCGGCGCCGCAACCGCCCTTGAACTGAGGATCGGAGGCCCTCGCGGAGGCTGCGAGCGCGGCGGAGGGCGGGGCCGGCCCGGCCAATCAGCGCCCCTTCACATTTTTCAGCCCCCGCCCGCATCGCCGGACGCTGCCCAAAAACAAAAGGATCAAAGTCGGCGAAACCTATCTCTTTCTTTGTGAGGGCAGCAAACGGGATTCGATGAGAGGATAGATACAGAGTGTCGCGCGGGCGCGAATCGATAAGCCCGCGCCCCGCGCGCCGCCCGCCCCGCGCCCGCCGGCCATTTGCACGGATGTTTACTATTATTATTTTATTGAACGGACGCTCTAAGTGGCGAAATAAGAATATTTACAAATCGTCAAAACGCGATCCGACCAATTACCTCCGACCGCACAGCGAACAGTCTCGAGACTAAGCGCATTTCTCTTCAACGCGAACCACTTTCGTGTGTTGTATCCTAAACTTATCTAGACTTTATTTAATTTATCGCTATTAGTCTAGCCTTTTTGATCGTCAATAGACCTTGACATAGCAATTTGATCAGCTTAAATTAATTTAAATTACCAAGTTATTTGTGAAAACTAACCCGTCCCGTTAAAAGATTTACAATACGAAAAGCCTACCTGTCGACCTAGTTAGATATACCTACAATTAGCCACTTAGATCGCTAGACGTTGGAGCGTGTTCCAATTTTTTTAAATATTAAAACTTAGGTTTACCGTCAAGAACATCATAAAGAATAAGTGATAAGCAATAGAGTGTGGATTAAAGAAAATAAGTAGGTACCTGGCTATATAATTATATCTCGTATGAATATTGTTAAATTATAAAATACTTACACACTGCTTTTGGCTTGCATTACAGTCTTGTTAACTTTTCTCATTAAGAGAGCAGAGCAGAGTTAACAAAAAGCGATAAATGAGTTAACAATAAGTAAATAGGTACCTACTTACAATGTAGAGTCTTAATATAAACCATGTTATAGATTTCATCAACATTAGTTATGTATATTATCACCAATTTGTTAGGCAACACAACGTTAGCCGTCCTACATACTTCATCTCGTAGGTAAATCAGTATTCGTTATCTAATAAAGTAGGTATTATAAGTAGGCTGACATTATAACATAATATCATTGATTAATAATTACCTAGCTCTATCCTTTTACTTCAGATCAAACTATTTTCTTACAAATTGCTAGTAAATCGCCTAATGACTAACGAGAAAACCGGTAGATAGAGTCACTCTGGAATTTACATAATAACAGTTAGCTCTAATGTGAGTAATAGGTAAGTACTGAAGATACTAATTAAATATATACATACCTATGTGGTAACTACGTATGTTTTATTATAAAGCTTAATTAAAGAGAAAAGTAGATGTAAAAGGAGAGATGAATAGAGACGGAGAAAAATAATATAGGTAAGCGATATATAGTCGATGATGTAAGGAAAACATTGTAAGGAAACTTGTATAGTGTAGATAGAGTATTTCGAAATATGTTAAATTTGCCAATCCGTATTTCCTTTTTTATTCTGATGAGAGACCCTTGTCCAAGAGTGTAATGATAAAAGGGTTAGAGATATCTGAGTAGTAAGCACTATTAATTTGAAATACCTACATATTTTCTATTGCGTCATGCGAAATTTAACCAGCATTATATGTTTCGTTGATTACCCATTCTATGAATAAAATATGTTTCGCGTCAAATAGATTACGTTGTCCTCGTCGTCTCACCTTCACTCTACATCTTTGTATACACATATGTAGCAAAAATTTAGGAAAATAAGTAACAAAATAATAGACAAAGTATGGCAATAAGCTTACACTCTATTCCATGATGAGACGCATAATATATGTATTTGCAGCGACGTTGATATTTTTGGTGCATCAACACTGTCAATTAAAAATTACTTTATTTCGCTAAAATCGAATAATAACTGTAAGTAGATATATAAGTTAATTGTCTTTATCAGTATTGTCTTTAAGTATATTGTTTGTAACCTTTGTTATTATTATTACTTTTTAAGAATTTACTTTTTATTTCTGAAGTGTAATCAAAAAAAAATTTTTTTTATGCATGTAGTGTTCACTTCTAGAAGGACTTATCACTAAAAAGTCAGTTCATGGAAAGTAGCATATACTTGTGTTTGTTCTAATGTGTAATGTCCAGTTTAGTGAACCAATAAAAAAAAAAAAAAAAAAAAAAAAAAGGACTTGGACTCCTGATCCATATCAATAGCAAATTATTCTATGCATTTTAATGCATTAATTTAACGCTGGGCCAAAGCCGTTAGGTCGTCCAAAGTCATAAATTGATGGTGATCAAAGGTAGTAAAAATTTCGCTTCAAATTTGATCTATTGAAACTGCTAATCTTACTACTATCAGCCAGAATTATTGTGTAACGGTTTCACATTGTGGCAAACACTAAACTAAATTTTATGTTTTAGAACGTTCTCTTACCTGATTCGCTCAATTTACCGAGTACATCTTCCGCTTCATATTTATGTATCAACTGCATTATCGCTGCCTGTTGTTCTTCATCGGCCTGCAATCAGAAGATTAAGAAAGTAGATAAAGAAAGAAAGAAGGTAAAAATGACAATGAAAGAAACAAAACCAACCGGTACCTATAAATATTTCAATTGTAATTGTACGACAAGCAACGTGATGAAATATAATGAGGTTTTGAATGTCTTGTTTTGTATGTTGTCAACACTAACGTCAGAACTGCAATAATCACGCCAATCTCTTGCAATAACGAGACAACTCACTACATACATACTTTTCATATAAATTTTTAGTCATCATCTAAATTGTTGCGTTTACTTCCAAATTATTAATAATAGTTTAATAAAATTACATTCTGTGCAATACTATGATGGCGATTCAATACCAATTTTTCTCGAAAATTTTCAATTAGTTCACCAACAGTGAATTAGTCTGACCTCTGCTTGCGCGCTCTCCAGCACGCTGAGCTGGTGTTTGAGAGCCTCCACGCAACGGTAGCGCACCACGTACTGCTCCCACAGCTCTTCCAACTCACTCTCCAGCGCCGTCAGTTCGGCTTGGTACGCGGGCCTAACAAGGGAGGGGAAGGGAGAATAACAGTATATTATACTAAGCAAATATGCATTTCAAGATTAAATAACATCTGTTAGAACGGTGAAGGAAAACATCAGGAGGAGTCCTACAGATTTTAGAGTTCAGAAAAAAGTTTTTCTCTAAGGGGTTTAAAGTCTACCAACTCGTACTTGGCCAGCGTGGCAGACTTAACCCTCTCATTCTGAGAGGAGATCTGTGTCCAACAGTGGAACGATAAACAGGCTTGTAAAAATAGGTATAGCCATGTGATTTACTGTCTATTGTCAGTCCAGTACATGTTGTATCAAACAATCTTTAGCCGAATATTCAAATTAGAATATTAGCATTATGGTCTATTCAATCAGCACGAAAACCAGACCAGATGAGAAACGTGCGACTTACACAATGGACGGGAGAAAACATTACTTACTTAATCTTCTGAACAGTGTGTAGTCTCTTCTCGGCTCTTTGAAGCTCTGCTCGCCTCCTTTCAAGCTTGGCATCCAGGGCCGCTTCACTCGCCGCCACATTGTCGATCCGCTCTCGTCCAGCTGCAACCTTCGATCCCAGGGCATCCACCGCACGCCTGAGAGCTGCTTCCAGACCTGCCATGTCCAGTGGACGAGAGAGAGCCTTGTCTCTTTGTTCCTAATGATAAATACCAAGGGCAGGTTTAGATAATTTAAACACATACAGTTAAATGCTTAATGGCTGGCGGATTAGGCAAAAGTCTATGCATCTTAGAGGAATTGTAAACAGCAATAAAATTAATAAATACCCTCAACCCAAGAGCCTTCAACTTTACTAAAACAGTTTAAATATAAGGGATTACCTTATTTTCGGGTTCTTTTGCCAAAAGATCGTATAAGAACGCCCCTTGAGCCGTGATTTCGGTTGCCAGGGAGCGGGCCTGTTTGATTTCTCCAATCTAAAATTGCATTAAGGGAAAAAAATATTTCATAAAATGTTGTATAATTATTTTAATTTATAAAATATTCAATTGTGTCCACAGCTTTAATATAGGTCATAATAGTAGATTGATAAGGCAAATGTTTAGTGTCTCCGCCGGAAAGTCTATAATAATTAACTGTTTATGTATCAGATACTCACCCTGTTGGATACATCATATACCAGTGGACTGACATCAATTTGCTGGTCATCAGCTGCTGGGGACTCGAGGGCCGCTAGAAGAAGATTCGCAACTTTGAGTAGCTCGCGCACCGCCCAGCCGTCAGCGCCATAGATCTTCTTGCCATTTAATTTTAAGTTGGTTCTCGAGTGCTGAAAAAGCATGTTACCGTTTTTGCATTAATATTGGGCACGCATAGTAAATTTTATTCATACATAATGTTCTGCGTATTTCCCACGGAAAAAAGAAAATACCGTGGACTTCCACTCGCTACGGTCCAGACACTTATCTTCATGTCAACTTTTATTATAGTCGTCATGTTTTTCGAAGTATGACAAAAAAAAACTAAATTCCTTTTTATGATATTCAAGTTTTTAATAAAACACCACTTAATAACTTAGAATATTTTATTCAACAGCAAGTGATGTTACGTTTTATTATTGTTAGTTGTTCTGTAACTTTATGATTATGGGTAAATCGATCATACTGTCAGAATCGAAAGAGCTAATACTGACACCGTGTCCGAAACTTATATTTGGAATTGCTTAGAATCGAGAAACATCGTTATTCAGTAAATTTGGCTAAGCTTTTTTCTAAATACACAAATTATCAACTTGATCCGTGAAGCAAGAACATAGCGGGAACTTCCAGGAGCGGCCTTCAGGCTCAGGCCTCAGGCAGACCATTAAACACATACTTATTAATAGAGGATTAACAGTTGATGGTACATATTAATCTCAATAGTAGATCTTCGAGGCACTCACAAAGAGGTCAATAGCATGCGTGACCATGGCGACCCGCTGTTCCATCGTGTCCTTGCCTCCAGCGAGCACAGCGTCTGGTTCAACCCTCGCTGCCAGCCAGCGGAGGCACGTCTCCACCAGCTCCCAGTTGGGGTTACGAAAACTTTCCAAAGATATCGGCTGGGGAAATCCCAGGGTACGCATTGCTTCGCTGAAATCTTTAGACGTCAACATAAGAGTAAATAGAAAGCTTTTATCAAGATGAAGTGATTACTAAAACTACTTTAGGCAAAACGTTTAGACCAATAACTTTACAATAACTGGTCAAAATACTATATGGAAAAGTTTTCCAAGTAATCTCCTTGCGTTTACTTACTTCTAAGATCCCTGTAAGACATTATAACTTTTAAGAAATTGTTCGGATAATATAAATAAACAGGACGCAATACTTTTGTTATTATTAGTGAGAAACAAAATTACTTAAGCCTTTAGTGTTTATTTTGCTTCACCGTTGCTATGACAACGAAACCACTACAGAACAGAATACGCTTTTAGGTAGCGCGATTATTTATTTTTTAATCTGTACCTACTCTTATTTTTCTAAAAAACCCGAGTTCTTCTAAAATTATCTCATAGATAAAATTGTCTTTGAAGCCCAACCGCGATTAAAGTAAATTTCTTGTGGATTTTATAAAGAAGGAGAGCTTGCTATTATTCTATTTCTATGAAATCTACTATTCCTACCATAGAATAAAGATTGATTAATTCATGGGAACAAATTTGCCTCAGACTCCTGGAATCACGATGGCGGTTTTCTTTTCTTGGATCAATAACTATGCAAGCGTTGAAATACACGATGCACCATGGTTAACGATTATTTTGTGCCTGCTCAATAAGTCTAACCCACGTCACGTCTGACCACGTCTTTTTGAGGAGGTTTTAGTAACAGATTTGTTTCTCTGCCCTTAGCTTTTATTTAACCTTTATGCAATGTAATTTAGCTAGTGCATACCGTAGAAAAATACTATAGTGAAGTAGGGGAAACCAATAAACAAAAATCTCAACAGTTTTGTAATCGTACTGTAAAATGTATATTAGTATCGTATCGTATTGACATCATCGAATAACGGAAAAAAAAACAATTATTGAAAAGCCATTTTGTGTCATCTTTTGATAGAGAATTTAATTAAACGCGTAAGTCACGCACCCTTCATGGCACTTACGTCCTATTCACCTTACTCCTTGTGATATTAAATTTTCGTAGCGCTTGAAAAATGTTTACTCACAATCAGACAAGCTTCACTTCAATAGAACATATTTTTTAAATTAATGGAATGGAATTACAATATTGCTTAGATAGTCAAGCATTTTTACTGTCACACATTTTGAGTGTATTAATTCGGACCTCCAAAACATGTCGAGCTATTTCGAAAAAATACACGTAAACTAAATGTATATAGGCTAATCAGCCATATCATTGTAATGTAAATAAAAGTACTAAAAGCGTTACCGAAGCTTGATGTAATTATAATGTACAGTTAAGATGAAAGAAACAAACTTATTATCTAAATTCACTTTATTATCCAAACTCTATCTATTACATCATACATTTTCACACATTGTAATACATTATTAATTGGGCATACCTTACAGTATTCATAGGTAAGGAGTCATGATTTCAAAATTACCTCTAACTATGAAACTGTAAAAGAAACATAATATCTTGGAAAATGCACTTACATGAATTTTGACTAAAATTAAAATTTAAAACTACCTTCGAATTTAAAAAAGTGATATTTCCAAAATATTTTATGTTCCATTGTGGGATCATAAATTACCAAGTGGCACAATCTCCTTTATAGACATGATTTCCTTTAGTCCTTTATCAGTAACAATGTGTCAATATTCCCAGGTGCCGCATGGATTGTAGTCTCAGTGCTCTGACGTGGCGAGGCGACACCATAGATAGACACTAGCAACTCTGCCTACCCTACGGTTTGAGATGTTAATTATATCATATTGGGACACTACAGATTTTCGCAAACTGTACTTCTCACATTTACTAGATACTCTTTCCTTAAAAGCGTAAGATCTTTATCAAGAGCTATTATTCAGTGAGAATAGATTGATAACATGAAATCAACTTGGTACAAGTTCCTCATTGTACCAGCATCACTTATCACTGTAGAGGTTGACTGATAAATCATATCATCTGATAATTCATATCATCATATTACTTGTTAATTTATTTATAAAGTATTTGATTGTACATACACAACTTCACGCCAGGTCTCTTACAGGGTAGACAGAGGACACCAAGAGCTGAATAACTGTAAACTTATAGAGCTGCTGTGCTTTTCCCACATTCGTCACTCTTTTCATCGATGCACATTAGTTAAGGTTTATTTGATTATGCCACTGAATAATTTGAAATCCGTTCAACAAGTATGCCCAATTAATGGAAAAATCATAAATCTACGACAGTGGGCGGGCGGCCCAAGGCGCGCTTGTGGGCTGCCTCCCGCTTCTGTGCCACGCGGAGACGAGCCGCTCTTAAGTGCCTGGAATTAAATACAATGGGTTTATCAAAAAAGCCAAAAATACAAGTTAGAAATAAGAGTGGCTGATTTAGTGAACTAAACGTGACTATAATATAACAATAAAAAAAAACAATAAGTAAATAAAAAAATCTACTGTGTAGATTTAAAACATGCTACTGCTTTTTGCAGAAATGTATGTGTATACCTTTACAGTAACACTCATCTATATATTAATCATTCCAAAACCAAGACACTGGCTAATGAAGAACAATAAAAACAGGTACACATACTGTGAAAGGAGGTATTATACTGTCAATAAATGTGTTCTACACAGATAGGTGTAATGCCTAGACATTCTAGTGGTTGTAAAAGGAATAGTCTTGCTCTTCTTATGCCTGGTATGTGTGTAGTCCATTCATTATATGGTTAGGGTTTATACACAAAAGCATTATAAAGCAACAATATGATAATCAATTCCATAGATCAGCAAATGAATGGTGATATGAAGTCAAAGTTTATTAGGACTATATACCTCTGTCTTATCTTCTCTTCAGTCTCAGGCGAAGGCTGCCTCTTTGTGACAGCGGCATCCCTTAACATGTTCCTTAGCTTCTGCATACAGTCAGCAAGATTGAGCTGCTGGGATGGTGTGATATCCGATCGAATTATTAGATAGCCTTCCTTCGTTAACTTTCCTCCATACTGCGTAGAAAAAAACAATTTATAGTTATAAGACATCAATGATGATGGTTCTGTGACAAACGTGCAGCTATAATGACTCAACATAGCTGTAATTATGTTGCAGAACCGACAGCCGTTGGTGTAGACGAGTTCTCGAGTGGCTAATAGGCCGACATACTCTGGGTTCGCCCTCCGATCCATTAGACTGACAGCCTTAAAAAGGCTGATGATACCCACTGGATGAGATCTGCAGAGGATCATGTGTTGTGGCACACCTTGGGAAAGGCCTATGTCCAGCAGTGGAACATTAAAGCTGATGTGATGTTGATGACAAGTCATCTAATAACAAAATGTATTGCCCTTTGTTATCTCCCTAATGGTGTTTTAAAAAGCTCTCTACACCCTCAACACAAAAATACTACACTACAGATGAACTCTCTGCTAATTTTAATAGTTACCTATGGTTATGCTACAAAGGTACTACATGATAAACTTACCAATTCCATCATTTTCTCTCTTATATCTCGATGTAGCCAATCAGCCTCGCTTAATTTGAATCTCACATCAACTTTGGTGTGCACCTGGGAAACATTAGATGGTACATAAAAAATTGTATTATTTTCATAGTATATTACTTAACCATTGTTTTATACATCAATTTAAAATGACCATTATACAAGATATTCTCGTGTATTAATGTATATTCAACAAATATAACAAGAAAAACCTGACACCAAAATATAAACATATGTTAAGCAATGAATTGTAGAAAGTGACATAAAAGTGCAATGTACTATTGGAAGTACTGAGCTCAAAGTGTACTATAAACAAGGTTTTGTAAATGTACTCGTTAAACACCCAACACCTATTTATCAATAATAAATATTGACCTGGCAGTACTCAAGCACATATTTTGGTACCAGATAAATCTTTACAATATGATTGAATATATCGTTTCATAGACATAATGATAACTTATGATGTCTGTAAAATAGTAATGATAAATCCTATCAACAACTGTTTACAATATTTTCCATAAGATTTTTTCTCCCAATTTAACTAACTCATCCTTTTTAAGAATGGGAAAACTTAATAAAGGTCATATTTTATTGTTTTTTTTTTTACTGATTTGCTGAGTTTATAAAAATAAGATACAAATTTACCTTGTTGACATTCTGACCACCAGGACCCGAGCTAGCACTGTATTTTATATCTAATTTCTCAATTGGAATGAAACCAGAGAACTTTTCATCAGGATCTGGGACCTGAAAAATACATATAACATGATGATAATAAGTATATAATCATATATGTATATTATGTATAACATTTCACATCTATTCAGTCATGTTATTTAAATATTCTGTATTAGACAAATCTTTATTTTGTTTATTTTCTAACTCACATTGAAAATATTTCTATCTACGGCATATTCATCAGTAATATGTCAAAAATATTTTTGTGAGTTATCTGTTAGAGAGCACAATTATTGTCACTACACTAGTTATCAATACACAAAATAAAAGCCACTTACAAAAGAAGGCGTTGAAAGCTTCAACGAGCTATTTGGATACAGCGTTTCCAAAGAAATTGCACTTTTGTATGTCATAGAACGTTGTAACAGGTTGGAGTAATAACCACTCTGTGTAAATACACGCATAGCACCTATTCGTAAAGAAGCAAAGGCCATGATTACACCAGTTATATTCTTTGAATTACAGGAGAGAATCTGTAAGCGTATATTGCATTCTTATTTTATATTAATGTTTCTTCATAACCTAGTAAAATTTTTATTCACACTGACAAGAGCACTCAAAACTCCGACTAAACCGGTGTTACGTCACTGTCACTGAAATGATACGCTGTCAGTCAGTAATTGTGTAATTCACGCGTAGACTAATCTAATCAATGGTATCTCATTTATTCGGGCAAACGAAAATTTTAGATGGTATGTTAATTTCTTTTAACGACTTATTAAATACAACAGACGAAGTTGGAGAAATATGAACGATGCTGTTAGTGTGAAAGTTAAAAGGTCATAAGTTTATTATTTTAAAATTATAAGCTGAAGTGCAGGCCTAGGATCTGTTAGTAACATTTGAGACTTATAGTTTTGAAAATATTATATTTGCTATAACATATTTGGTTTTGAATCCAATAATTTAATAAGCCAGCTATTATGGCTTGAACTCTTATCATTCTGTCTTGAAATTGTGTTAAACTAAGAATGCTACAAAAAACTACCAAGTACTTTTTTTGGTAATGTATCAAAATTGCATAATTAGACTATAGTATGTACTGTTTCAATATGTTGCTACGGCATTCAGAGTAAGAAATTAAAATATTACATGAATGGCTAAACACAGTCCAGCTGATCGAAATTTTATTTTTAACGAGCAGACCGATAAGTAATATCAGCACTGAAGGAATAAATAAGTTTTTAATAACTCCGAGATACTCTTATATGTAATATCGTACTTCAAACGCTGCCTTTATCGTATAGCACATCTGCAATAAAAATTTCTCATTTTTTTAATATTATGTAAATTGTATTAAATATTTTGTAAATATCTCATTTATCTAAAAAGAGATTATCCATATTATGGCTTATGGCCTTTCAAATTTTTAATTTTTTTTATTTATTACACTTACTTTTATACTCAGTTAAAAGAGCTCTAAAATAAAATTGGTCATTTTTAAGTCGATCTAATAATAAAATTACTAGTTTAATACTCGTAAGAAAAACGCGGAGCATAAATGCGCGCGCGCATGTCACGCTCTGAATAATTTAATTAGGATCTCGTTCCGCTCTGTGGCGCCCTCTCACGTTTCTAGAAGACTATTTAGACAATAATTTTATCAGCTTTGACACGGTTTACGACGTTAACTGTTAGTTTACTGTCCGGAGTGTGTGGTATACTCGATACAGAGATTAACGAATAATTGATTTATACCTGAATCAACAATTATGTCTCCTCAGATCGTTTTCTGGCTATCATTAGGTGGTATTTTATTATACAGATCTCAGCGAAGTTGTGTTGTAAACATTATACATAAAATCTACCTTATTTATATAATGTCAAAAATGATTGTCGACCATGAGGGTTTCTTTCTTTGAAAACAAATACGCTTGGTCCGAATGGCAAAAGTGGTGGACAGAACATTCTTTTTCAACGATATTCAGGCACAGTTATCTCCTTTATAAATTATTTACTTCGACTAAGTTGAAAAATAATACTGATGTAAAATTTTTAATCTATCGGATATCTGCATAAGAAAACACAACACATCAAAAAACTATACTTTGGAGAGTCGTTTGGCTAAAGAAGAAAATTTTTAAATTGTGGTAAACTAATAAAGCTAATATTGCTTTCAAGGGGTTTATAATAAGGCCAGTGATATTTCGCTACCTGGTGTCATTGCCAGCGATTGATACAACCCAAATCCACTTTTATAGTTAACTTACCACTTACCGGTAAGTTAATTAAGAAATAACAGGCAATGATATGCAAAGAATAAAGTATGCAGCTATAATAGCTGAGTGTGAATTTTAAATAACTGTAAAGTTTTTGTAATTAGAAAGTTATGTTGTTAACAAGTATAATTAAAAAGAAAGTAAGCAATTATAGCAATGCAAATGCGTAGTTTATTGTAAAATGCAATAATAAAATAAGAATTGCAAAATGAGTAATGGAAGTATACCGTTGCTGTTATACATTGTGTTTTTTATACATATTAAGATGAAGTTACTTTTTAAATTTCAAAATCTCAATCCTCGCAACAGACCTTTTTGAGACACTTAACCAGCAAAATTAAAAAAAACGTAACATCCCGCCTGTAATCCTCAAAGAACTAGAAATATCTGACTTTAAAAATGACTAAAGATGAGTAAGTAAAATTCTGGTGCTTCTGTCAGTATAACCTCGAATCAATGGAAATATCTATGTTTCGGAAAGCATGGAAATGGGTCTCGACTTTTATCATTAGATAACATTCATTAATACACATCAATAATATTTATGTTGAACCCTAGTGAAGAAGCGTGGTGAGGAATTCTGTAAACCTCTCGCAATTACGAAGAAGACTGTGACCTAGAAGTAGGATATAAAAAAAATTGAAGAGTTGAAGTCAATCTAGAGGCCTGATTCGATTTTATGTAGCTTGTGTTAAGTTTTTTGACAAATAATATTGACAAAACCGGTAATGTTCCAAGAGATTAAAGTTGAAAAAGACCGGTAAATTGATATATTGTTCGGAAAGCTGCTTCGTTTGGAAAATTCGAACAGTATTTATCAAGTATACAAAGGAAACGAATTGATATTGTGGTTACGATTTATGGACTACGGTAATCAGCGGCTGCCTAGTTACTTGGATAACGTTGCGAGTTGTTCTGTTATTATAAATCACCTGCTGTCTAGCGCTTAATTAATTGAGCGAAGCGCTGAAAAATGTACACGGTTATTGGCCTCTCGATTTATTTATAAAATATAAAAAGTCACTCAATTTAATACCGAACTTAGCAATGTTAATTAATGATTTATTTGTTTATTAGATGCACACACTGGCCGTAAGCCCAATTTAAACTGATACCCACACGTATTTTAGAATAAATGCATAAGTAGTCTACTTGGTAAACATATAAGTCATAGATGTGTGTAATGTGTTCATTTATACATAAAATACCATTTATAACACATTGATGAATACCTAACAAGACACATAATAATATTCTAAACCTTTTTCTTTAAACTTTGTTCATGTTCACGAGTCCTATTTATTAGAATGTAATTGAGATTATCTTCAATAATTATTTTTAAGCACTTAATTTCACCATAAATCTATGGAACAGGGACCTATAATTTTATATAACTATATATTTAAGAAAAATTGAATTCTGTCATTCACAACTTAGTACATTGATCCTCCAATACTCAGATTGAGTTTAGTCTATTTATAACAATCCGTTACAAACAGTGCAAAGCGCTTAAATATGTAGTACAACCTAAAAACTACAAATTAATAACAGAGTGCGTGTGATGTATTCGTTCCCGCGGCCGTGTTGCCATAAATCATCGCAAAAAAAACAGACAATGACTCATCGCGATCTGTTAGTTCGGCCTGATCTCCCAACAAGAACGTTGACAGCCAACGAAGACATGAGTGGACTTGCCTGTGCATATTTTAAATCGTATCACTGCGCTATTAATTTATATTCAATTATTCTTCGTCTCAATCAAACATTTTTTTCCATCCTCGTTTTAATTAATGTATAATGAGTAAAAATTTTGATAAAATCTTGAAAACTAATTGCCCTGTTAGTGGTAAAGTTTCACAAGCAAAACAATATTTATTTGCCTACATATACATAATTATTATGACACATAATATTTAAGTAGGTACTATTGTTATATCTTTTTAATTTGTACTATTGTTATTCAGACAATAGTACTATTGTACAGTATAGTACTATTGTACTATTGTTATATCTTTTGTTAATTGTGCATAAAAAATAATTCAGATACAAAAGCTTATTTAAAACGGTATTTGGCCCGAAAACACTTTTCCTTGTTTTTTGGGAACTGTACAAATTTATTATCTAAGCAGGAAAATAATAGTAGTCCCCGACAGTAATGGCTCATGGCTAAAAGAATCATGAACAATTTTGAAAGTCTGAAGCATTTGGCTTATTAATACAATTACTATTAGCACCGGCTATAGCCGATACTTATCTGCAATTAAGGCAGATTATTGTCATTATCCTCTGCGCATCATTGAACGGCGCACTGGCAACACTTTCCCGCGTCCGTTTCGTATAACACGTTTTTGTTGCCAGCACACGGGAGCGAGTATTCATTTCCTCGCAACATACACACTTTTCAGCTGTCACATGAAATGTAGTATAGCCGCGACAAAACGAATATAATTATCATTAGGCATAAAGCATCATAGTAGTTAGATACGAGTTCCACACTTTATGGTACCTAATTAAACATTTTTACTTTTAAATATACATGTCCTTTTTTGGATAACCAAAGCTTTTAAACACACCTACATTGCGCAAGCTAATGCTCTTAGGTCGCCTTAATAATAAGGGCAGCGTTTTGAATTTCTGAAGATAACCTGGCGTTTTTTAAAATGTTATTTGTGACAGCTGTCATGATACTAATATTAAATTATATGGTACTTGTGTACTGTGTACTGACCAAACATATCTATATAAAATATTACTTTGTAATTTCATTATCCCCTCTATATCCAAAGTTCAGTTCAAAATTATGATATATTTTACCAGTAAAAAGTTTATTGAAATGTATTATTATTTAAGAGCGTATTATTATTAAATTAAATTATTAGCGGTGCATATTTGTTAAATAATAAAGATTTATAGGCAAATTCTTAGTATTTCCACCTGCCGGAGAAATCGTGCCCAGCTGTGACACCTGAAAAGTGTTATAACCAATCAGTATTTCGAGAAATGTCAAATGTTTTGAAGACAGCAAATTAAATTACCTTGAAAGTGTAGTGATTCTGACGAAGTAAATCCCATATATCCCAAGTAAGTCCGTAATATGTGAACATTTATTATACAAATAGCTAAAATCCTTAGTCAGTCATCATCATTATCATCATCAGCCTACATTCCACTGCTGGACATAAACTTTCCCTAATTTCGGCAGTCGCTTATTCAAAATTAGGCGTACAAAGATCTCCCCCTATTTAGGTTACCACTTCATAAAATTATATGAATTCGAAAAAATGCTATTTTATCTGTAAATTGTAAATATACTTCACTAAAGTCGAGTTACATCTTACACGGGATCTGGCGCTGCTTTCATCAATTATGATAATGCACGTCCGAGACGCGCGAGAGCACGCGGGCTGCCGCTTTCCGAATTCCGAACATTCGGATTAACGACGCTTGGCGGAAACCTCGCTAGATATTCGTTCTGATATAATAAAAAAAAAACTATGTTCACTCTAGAACCGTATAAGTTTCCAGTAAAAAGTAACGAAATTGCTCAAGTCAAATGAACTATTTTAATATTATTCATTACTTAAATAAAGCATGATTTGAAACGTTTCGAAAAGTGGTTAGAACAGTGCGGAAATTTTGAAAATCTTCACTATCATCCCCTCGTCTAAGTCCATTGGACTGATATTCTGAAAGTAGGCCGCTCTTGAGGGATTTATGCCCATAATCCCTAAGCTGGGCATGCAAGATGAGATTGCAAAGAACCAATAAATTTATTAGCAAAATTACATTCCAAAAATGGCCAGTATATTTAAAAATCGATACTGGTAATCGTTTAGACTTCACATGCTGCAATTATATACATACATATTTCGAACTGTAATGCTAATATAGAAACATGTTAAAAAAGCATGTTTATTACGATCTCATATAAATGTATGCAATTTAATTCGTATTAATTGATGGTTGGCAAAATTCGCGGCTTTCACGTCTTTACGCTCTTTTTCATTGGCCTACCTTCTTTACATCGTTGTTGTATTAACTGTAGCGGATTTTGAGTAGCGGTAATTATTTAGCAACCTCGTTGGTCAAGTGATTGCAAGCGGTATTGCTGATTGAGATCCTGAGTTCGATCTCGGGTCGGGCAAAGTGTTATTGGGATGTTTTAATTTGAAATTCTCTGTAGTAGCACGGAGTCTGGATTTGAGCCCAGTGTATGGTAATAGACTCACCCATTGCCTTAGAATAAGGATTTCATGATGCGACTTATAATTGGTGAAAGTACTACATTCCTTTGTCTACCTTTTTGTGCCAATACAGGGGTAATGTTAGGGTATGGTAATTACTTTATTTAATACTATTTTGGTTTCACACTCGTCTGCACCACAGTTCATAAAAATATGGAGCAATTTGTAGATGACCACAAATATTTATTATCGATATGGTGCAGACGAACAGTCACCAGTGGCTGTTGCTGATCATGGACTTCAGCACTTGACCTCGAATAGGACTGAAAAAAATAGTTTATTAATCCATAAAAATTAATTTATTAGCCCAATCGTCCAGTTAAAGCAGGTCACAGATGAGTTCTGACTCTAGTATACCTACGTGTAACTTTTCTCGCAATATTATTATCTATATGTATGGACTCAAGCAACAAAATAAAATCAGTTACAATACATATTATGTATATAGAAAAAATCAGCAATTACATGTAATTGCTGTACAATTGTACTAAACATGTTATTCTGCATTTTGCTCTAATTTGTTAAATACAAAAGCATTTAGCAAGTAGTGTAATAAATAATATGCCTATAAGTATGGTTTTAACGGAGCCATCAGAGGAGTCGAGGAGCGAAAAATATCAGTTTATCTAGAATGATCTGAAGCATGTCGCGGTGTCGACTGCTACACGCGTGGATACGTGCTAACGCGGCTAATGGCGGGCTGCGGGGTGCAATTAACTGCTATTTGCGTACCTGATGCGCCGTTGGGAACTTTTAAATACATGACGGTAAGCGGGTTGCGAATAATTCAAAATTATTTTCGTAATAAGAAAGTTTTTTAAGATATATTTATGTGTCCGATGTTTATTTCCGCGAACCGCGGGGATAGTGTCGGTGTATATTTACAAAGGAAAAACGCCTATGCAAGCAATATATAAATATAGAGCACAACGTACCTTGGTTAACTCGTCATTTGCCCCGAAAAGAAACACTTCAGTATTTACCAAAAAAAAAACACCGTGGCCAAATCTAGATACTGAACTGTTACTGAACATTTCAAGTTAGAACAACCCGAAAAAAAAAACGGTTCAAAGTATCAAATTGCTATTATTTTTAACAGTACACTTAGGTACGTATTAGGCATAAATTGAGTATGATATGCATTGAATTCCTTGCGTTGCCTTGGGATTGAGAATGAATTATTTACTTTAGATATAAAGTTTGCATATTTATGAGTGTAACCCCATAGTTATACGATTTATAAGAAGGAAACATACCAGCTACTATAGTAATAAATCTGACATTCGTACTATAATAAACGAATACGCCGATATCCCGCTGGTATTTCAAAGACTAATGATGATAGAGACTGATGATGTGATACATTTGTATTCGAGGACCTGTGTGAGTGCCACTATTCATAATATAGTCACGTTTTGCGTTTATATTGAACATAATATTACGTCTGTATTGCGTCAAAGAAGTAAGCTAATATATAAATGTAGAAATTTGACTATTCACCAATTACGTAATACGTGCCATGGAATAGGGTACGGGCCTATTGTAAAACACCGTGCCCAAATCTGGATACTGAACTGCTACTACGCATTTGAAGTTAGAAAAACCCGAAAATATTTTGCAACTCCCGAGGATCGAACTTAGGATCTTTTTCTCAGCTAAGGCGCGTGCATCCAGTAGTGAAACATTGCATTTATATTTAAATTCATTCAATTCAATTAATTTAATTATATTATACAAATTCTAGTTACTATGATAACATGGCGATTTACATATATTAAAAAAATATTCAACACCTGCCACTCTCTAGAAAGAACCAGTAGTGAAATAGTCAAGCGTTTTTCAGCGCTAAGTATTTGATTTGCTCCTCGCTTCTTTTCGTCACTAAGTCCGTCGACCAATGCTTGGACGGATAAACGCTATCAAGGATCTTTCCGCCAACCTCGTTGTCTATCTCTATCTGCCCGTACAATCTATATGTGCGCGTATGCACGGCAAGCTGTATGCGTCCGGTGGGGTGGTTTAAGATTACATTGTGGATTCCACGCGATGTGTTGAGGATAGCTACTGAGGGTTATCATGGTAATAATAATATCGTCTGTGGAGAAATTTACGCGTAGCCGTTTGATCCAAAAATAATGTTTACATTAGTAACCAGACAGCTGAACTACATATATACATTTCTAAACACATACTTATGTAAGTAATTTAATACCCAAACGGGAAACAAACGCACATTCTTATTACATAAGTATTTATCCTGAACGATGCGCGACATCAAAGCCCGAGGAGCAGTGATCAAGTTTATTAACTATTGCACCAAAAGGCCAGGCAGACAACATCATAATTATAATGGTTAACATAATATTACACACCATTGCTAATACATAATAGGCTGTCCTGTATGACTGCGGCAGAACCAGCGTCTGGACGTATCGATCCGGATACGTCCTTCAGATAACCGATAAGAACGGGTTTTGAAAAAAGAATAAGTTTCATTAAACGTTTCTCACATTCCTTCCTTTTTCTTTCTATGTTTTGCACCAGTTTGCTCTTTTGCGATATAAGCGCCAGTTTACTCATTTGTAGTACCTACTACCTATAAGCGTTGCTCACGAAGGTTCTAAATTTCAATATGTTTTCACGAGGCTTTTCATACTCAAACGGTAATCGTACTGAGTATCGTACGAATCGTACGAATGTAATACAGTCCTAAGTAAGAGTCATTAACATCCAATAGAATTTGTTTTTGGATCATCTCTGGATCTCTGCTGCGCGGTAGAATGTGCAAGTAGATGCAAGAAGACTGCAGTAAAGATAAATCAAACAACCCCAAAACTGCGTACCTGTACTGTACTTTCTAGATGAAATTTTGCTTGATGTTGATCTGATCTACTCTTTCTACCATTCTCTTTATCTCTGCGGAGATACGAAAATCAAAATGTAAGTGAGTGGATCTTGTGCATAGATAACACGCGGCTAACCGTGGCTGAGGAAACTCGGTTTAACATTACCCAGTCGTGATTACAATCTACCGCAGCATCATCTCGTGGTCTCGATGCCTTTAGTGAAACGGTATCCTATTTAAATTGTTTATGATTGTTATCTGACGTTTATCGATATCAACATAACCTACGTAGACAAAGACAAAATGAAATTTACAAGGCTGAAGAAGTAGATATATACCGTATGTAGATACGGTACGTATTTTTAATCTGCCGACCTATCAAATATTGTCAGTTTTGACGTTGTCAATAAGACAAGATTGGTTAAATATACAACATTTATGTATAAATATGTACATAAAATAAACATTTGGTTAAACTCTTCTATCGAACACGCAAATGTTAGACTTCTGACCCATAAAACTGTCATGGCATTTGAATCATTTTGCTCTTTTTAGCCTGTCGATCATAAAGGTTGTTGTGTTACTGTGGTGAAAGGATGACCCTGATTCATTTAGAATATACTTATACTGTAACAAGTAGACCATGGGTTAGTAATTTCAAGATAAAAACGAGTAATTTGTAGTTTAAAATTGTGTTTTGCCTTCTTCTATTTCCTTTCTTTTGCTAGTTTTCATAATCTTTAATGGAGTAGACTATGATGTCGAGCCGTATAATTGTTTTGTATTTATATCAGCTCAATCATGGAGCAATCTAAGTTCGGCGTGTTTGAAATTATTTACGCTTAGGTATCGCCATAACTACAAACACGAGATGTGATTTCTGATTAGAATCAATGTGGACATCATTTACCTGGTTAATTGCGTATCCACAATTGCGTTAATTGCCCACATCCACTTCATGCTGAACAGTTTATAATTTGTCCCATGTTGCAGAAAAAAGTAAATCTGGCTACTGAATCCAAGCTGGAGGGTTCGAATCCCACCCAAGATTTGAGTAGTAAATACGACTATTTGTATTACGCCGGGAGGCATAATTATTTCTAAAAGTGTGAATTAAAAATGTTGTAGGTGTATTTAAAAATATCAGATGTGTCTGGTCGTCACGAAACAAGCATACTTTAGCCCAAGCTATTATTATTGCCATAGCTAAATTATTTGTAACTGTTTTCCATAAAATTGTTCAACTGATATAATTTGCATATATGAGCTATAAAAGGAATATTGTAGGCAGTAACTACTACTATTCCTGAACAATTTACCAAACAGGATGGTTCATTATATTTCTACGACCATTAGAATAATGTAATGGACAGAATAGTGAAACTTACTGGCAATTATAATGACGCTTACGCACTTGCCACGTTTTAATTTGTAATGGGTAGATACATACTATTATTTGATGTAATAAAAAATTTGCGACAGAAATTCGGTTTTCATTATTACGTGTTATAACATGACAGACAAAACATAGACAGAGTACACATACACGTATACACACACGTACACAGAGAGACATATTATGATAGAGTATGGTATTCAATTCAAAAATGTCGTATATGGAGTTTAATTTAAAAAAATTGCGAACTAAAAAACTAGTAACGTTCTCCTTCATTAATATTTCGTACTATTATGTGATTCAAATTGGTATTCTTTACGTAGTACCATTTCAATTAGGTATACCATATGCTCTGCAACGAAGCAGGTTTTAAGCGCTCTCCATTTTTATTCCCGCCATATATGTACATAAAAAATTTTACAAAATACATAATAATTTATAAATTTAAATTTGGTTTATCTGAAAAACATAATTTTTCGCTCTTTCTTTATATGGTTCATCATTTCTTAATACTACATTAACGCGTTCCAATTTTCTATCAGCCTGTTCGAGATTCCATGGAGATGTTCCGCGCCCACCAGGGGGCGTTAAGGCTCACTTTGAGAAAGATGTTAGATGGTTATTAGAAGTTCATTATAGAAACTTGTAACCGGTCTGCCGCGACTTTATACTCGTCAAAAGTTGCGATGCCTAAATATCAGTACCCATACAATTTTCAAATCGACGTGAAAACATAACAAACAGTTATTCTTTGTGATTTACCCAAATATAATATGGTTATACATTTAAAATTACTTTTTATTATAATCAGACTATTGTAACATTAATATCGTAATACTTTATCGTCACAAAATAATTTAACGATAGCTCTCTACTTGTAGACTATATTCAATAAAAACAGTGCAGTAAAAGCTGCAAGCAGGAATCTTGGCATTGCCGTATAATTAACACCTTAACCGTGCATCCACGCAGTGTGTTGACTTCGAGTAACAGTTAATTGCTTAATTAATTAGTCTGCAATGTTAAACATTAAAAAATATCACGTAAATCACACAGATGTGAATGAGAACCCGTTTTGAACTTTCACGGGCAAAACGACCACAGTTCCTTTTGCATTTATTGGTTATTGCTTAGCACATTGGCTTTTGATTGGCCGAAATTCTAACGGTTCTCTTGTAGCTGCCTTCACTCGCATCATCTCAGCGTACGGGCGGCGCCATCTTCATTTCAGTCAGTCCATCGCGAACGATCGTGGGGCTAACGTCGTCGTCGTTCGAATTTTGAATTTTAAACTGCACCGGTCCAAATTCAAGTCGGTATTACACATTGTGGGTAGATCACAATAATTACTCAAAGACAGTGACGAGTTAATTTATGTTTGTGTTAGTAGCATCGTTTGGGGTCTAGACTTTTTTTCATAGTGTAAAACAGTGTTTTTTCGCAATCTTCGCGACTACATCTCTTTGGTGGTGTGTGCTAACTGAAGTGTAGAGGTAAGTTTTTTATGGTTGTCTTTTCGCGAGAATGCATGGTTGGCGGTTGCTGGGTGGATGGCCGGCGTGGCGGTAGGGGAGCTAGCGAATCGATCCTCCCGGCGTAGTCGGGCTCCTATATACCTATAATGGTTACACCCTCGCTCTCTCGATCCCGTACCGTCTGTATATTTCATTTCATTTTCGGTTGAATGGAGGAGCTACCGCGCATACCCTCCGGAATGATAAAAAGTTCAGTTTCCACTGCTCGGGCTCGATGTCGATTTCTAATTTTAAATAAATATTTAAATTGCCAACTAGGCGGATAAATTATTGGCTCTAATTTTATGCAGCATAGAAAAAATAATTAAAATAAATCTGTGTTTGTGAATCTCTTAAAAAGCGTGTTTTAAAACTGATTTCACCATTTGATTTTTGGTATATGAATATCACCTTTCATTTAATACCTAGACGGAATAATTGAAAGGTTTAAATAGATAAATTTTTAATACAGGAAAACATTGCTCGTATTTATCCATAAGCGAGGATGTCACAGACTATTATGATGTTATATTATAAATTTAGCAATAACCGATATCCTGTAATATAGTAAAGCAAAATATGCTGAACTATTACCTCTACGCGGAATGCGCAGCGTTTCGCATTAGATGAGCATTGAAATCACACTCGATAGATTTTCCGTACAATTCAGTTCTAAATAATATATTTTACAATGCAGAAAGACCGCATTTAAATACAAATTTTCAACGCTCATTTAGTTTTATGTTCTTCAATTGAAATACTTCCTATAGGTACCTACCTACCCATACTACCTATAGATATAATGCTAAAATACAAAGAGAACAAGATATAATTGTACTTTTTCATAGATACCGTCGTCAATAGAGATAGATATCTCGCGGATATCATGATATTTGAGATAAATTTATCGCATCACGTTTAGTGGTTCTCGGCTGGTCACGTTCTGTCGTTGCCGAGGTTCGCTTTGAAACCTATTAAAAAAGTACGTGACATTTCGCAATTACATTAACAAACGGTTAGGTCTTATAGCAAACGGTACGTTAGAAATATTCTTCAAATTGAAATTTTAATTATACGCCAAAATAATGGTATCCAGAAAGTGTGTATTTGGAAATACGATTTTTATTGATTAGATAAACCGAATGTAGTATAAATATAAAAACGTATTATTTCCCGTTCCAGATAATCTCCGATCCTTTTTTAAATTACCGTTATTTTTGGAATAAATATATTTCAATGCAGATATCTATCCAATCAAAATACGTAAGAAAACTTTACTAAATAATTACCAGTTTTTTTTATATATTTACAACATACAAATAATGAAAATGTAGTAGTTATTTTTTATCTGTGCGTGCACAGGATAAGCAGGGTAGTACAATAGTAAATACTCACCAAGAAACAAAAATATTATCAATAATAAACAGTAATTTAGTAATATTTGATTTATTCTTTTACATTTAATGAACAAAAAGATTAAGGCGACTAAGTCACATTTAATGGAGAGAACGGACAGTTACGTACGGAAAACAACAAAAATATGAAAAATGTCCAGTAGAAGAGATAGATGTAACTGTCAGCGGCAATTGTTTATTGAGATAAAAACAATGTTCGACGTAAATACAATACTAAACTAGTAAAATTCGTTGGATTTCAAGACGTTTCTTAGCCAATTATTTTTCCATGATGTCCCCATTTTTATTATTATGTCGCTTTTCGTATGCTTTGGGATGTTAGACAGCTTACTATTATCACAAAATTGAGAAAACTTTTTTCAATCACAATATACATCCTATATTTCGATATTACTTTCAATAAAGTAAGCGAACATCCAAAGCAGTGTAATATGAAATCTTCAAACTCCCGTCGTTTCCAATCGAGTGAGTTTTCATCATTAATTATAATGCGTCGGCATTCAAAAGACGTGTACCTCAGTGAATAGAACTGACTCTGAAAGATTAATAACATGGAATAATTAATAGCACTGCTCCGGGGACTAGAGTTTCATACTTTCGATCGAATAGCAAGATTATGATGAATGTGACAGCAGGGACTGACTAGCCAACGAGGAATTATACACTGCGCATATAAAATGGCCGAAGTAAAACTTGCACCGTCTCGAAAATAATACAAGCAGCAGGTGGGATTTAATTAGCCAGAACATCATTTATATTCTCTTGAGCGAAGCAATCCAGTTCCAATGGATGGTTTTGCGGTAATATTATCCGCAGCTTACAACATCCAGCTCGTTAGTAGAATTTAGGATTAGAAATTAAATGTGAGAACAATAAATGGCCAATGTAACGACGCCAGATGTATAAACACTATAGTAATAATATCTTCGAGCAACTACACACACAACCATCTTATCCTAAGGCAGAGTGGATGCCATGGTATCCAGAGCTGATAAATTATATGTACCTATGTGTTTTTAACCACATAAATAAGGAAAAAATGTTACTGACATACACAGCATAAACAATCATATTGATTACAGAAATATTTGTTCCGCATGGGATCGTGCTATTGGTTTAGCAGTCAAATTTACTAACTGCTAGACTGCATATTAATTGCTAGGACACATTTACATACACGTCATCAGCCTGTCTTAGATCTCTGCTGGCCATAAACTTCCTCAATCAGCCCCTTCGTGCACTTCCATAGAAGATGTGGTCTATAATCCTCGCACTGGGAATTTGGAATCGCAGAGGACTGCTTCTCGTCTACGTTTGCAGCCCGTAACGCTTAGGGTATTAAAATAAATCCAAGAAAAATGTTTCATTTGGCAATCGTGCCATACAACCATGCGCCGATGACAGTCCTTCGATGTTTTCGACAATCGATTATTAAACGAACATTCCAGCCAGCGACAGCCATCCAGGAATACCAGCTTGTTAGCTACTTTCATTACACAAAAGAGGAACCACAAATGTAATCAAACAACGTTTAAAAACACATTTAGCTACAGAGGGTCCATTGTACCGAGCGCCATGTAGGTGGTCCGCGACCCAAACATCGCGTGTTCACGATCTAACAGTTGTGGCCTCTCATTCCGCACGATCGGTCTTTAGATTCTGTCTCGGTCTTTAGCTTCTGGCTGCGGCGTTGATTATTAAAGATTTATGTCGTTGCCATGTTTGGATTTAATTTTATTAGTGTTTTCGGAGCTGTTGACGTAGTATTATATTGTGGTTAAAAATATAAACTCTTAGTTCAGGGGTCCCGGGTTTCGTTTCTGGTACGGACCTTTTTATTTACAAATGTTTGTGTTTTAAGGCTAAGCATCATTCGAACATTGTAAGGAAACCTGCATACTTTAGAGTTCTTCATAACTTTCTGTAACAATAAAAATGGAGATGTTTGGCAGTTTATGGCCTTTCCCTTAAAGAGGTCTTTTAAATGATCAATGTTTTAATAGTAATAAAAGTATATACAGTAATCCACTGGGCGATCAAAATAAAACTTCTTCTTGAATCAACTGACATGTAATATTATCTGACCGCTAATGAGGTATTTATAATAACCGGTGTATAAATGAGGAAGTGCAGGACGAGGCAGGCTGGACGGCGCTGCGTACGCATGCGGTCATATCGTCTCCCCGTACTGCATGCGGTTTTCATCGTAGCTTTATTATGGAGGATATACACGTTGATAAACTAATGTTGGAAAAATTTATTCGAACTTTTTAGATTGCAAGTTTTTTCCCGTGAAGTCTTAGATGAGCCAGTATTCCATAAATAACTGCTAATGTACAGTGATATGTGTGCAGTTACACATACTGTGTTGTTCACAAATATTTGTGGTTAGTATTCATTGGGTTCTGCGACAGATGTGACCAGCCCACTGCCACTTCAGCTTGTTAATCCTTTGGGCTATGTCGATAACTTTGGTTCTCAGTAAATTATTTATTTGTTTAAAAATGTTAGTTTGTAAGCACACTGGAATAGTAAAGAATGCGATAAGGTGTTGAACACAATGATAACGACGCGAAATGGAACGAAACGACATGTTATGGGACCGGAAGTTATGGACATGTATGTATGTACATATATACGCGTAGGAGATGTTTTTTGTATATGAGTACAAATACGTGTGTCTATGGAGACAATGACGAATATAGAAAGAACATGTCAAGTCTGTAGGAGACAGATATTTCGCATTTGGTACTTTCTGCCTACCCCGTAAGGGATCCGGCATGGCAATAAAAAAATAATAACGATAAAGCAAAATATAATTAAATAATAATATTTTCAGTGTATGTTTTCTATGAAGAATATTAAGAAATTGTATTTTCCAGACGCCTCGAGATAGCAGTAGGTGTTAGGAAGATGGAGGTGCAAAAACTTGTAGAAGGTGCGATTGTTTACAGAGCCATGCATCATACGCGCACACACTTAGTGGAAAATCTAATATTTATACAGAGTTGTTAGAACTGCGAAAAGTTTATTTATTTCTTCATTATTTACTTATTAACATTTTAATGTACAACATATGCAGGTATAGCAAAGGGCGAACTTAATCACTAGAGCATTCTCCACCTATCCTATCCTCCTCTAGAGCATTTTTCACCGTTGCCACGTTCACCGATGCTGAGTATGGAGAGCTATATGCAAACTTAAATAACGTGATTTTCTAATGCGAAAGGTCCATGTGCATGTATGTTTGCTCCGATGTATGTTTGTACAAATGTATGTTCTCTGCTTTTATTCGATTTTCCAAATAACGATTTATATAAGCTGCCGGTGGCGCCACAATCGCTGTTGCGAAATATTCGAAAATAAAAATCATGGCAGAAAAATTATAGAAATTATAAATTCACAGAAGTGACTTGTTCATAAGGGACCATTGAAACTGAAAAATTTAAGAAATACGATTGAATTTCAAACGCTACTGGATTAATAGTTCTTATTATTTCACATTGCTGAACTCTATCAACAGCTCTATATATATCCACATAACATCTTGACAAGCGATACGCAATTTTCCTATTGTGTCAGCTCTGCCGTGGGAATTAGTGATGTACGGATAAAACCATGCCCCACGTTATATTATGGTGCTCACTCCTGCATACTAAAAACTCACAAGTACCTTAAACACCATGGGATATATAATCTAAGGAGCACTTAAGTTGCACAACTTAATGACCTCAAGTTGCTCGTTACTTATTATGGACTTATAAGGAAATTTTAAGTTGGAATGACGGTAGATGATGCATTTTAATATGGAGATTTAATACGTGTTTTATATACTAATACGCGGTAAATTTCAAAGAGCATTTTAATGATAATGTTTGCAGCTACCCGTTTTTGTTTTGTCTAATATTTTATATGTACATATGTATGGAGGCACAGTCTAAATTATGAGATGAAAGAAATATATCTAGTCACGCGTATTTCATTCAAAATGGAGAAATGTATGACTACTTTAATGCAAATATGTACAAAATGCTAAAAAGTAATCGGAAATGAAAAATATGTTCCTGAAAAGTGATTAATTTATGTGTGTTGAACTAAAAAGAACATATAATCCACGTAATCCGATCACGGTCCAGCTCCGTGAGCTATCGCCATATAAAAGTACATATCTGTAATCTCAAATGGACTTACATTTCTTCTTAACCAAATATAACTAAATTCTGTAATTGCCTCATGTGTTAATGTGTTAACTAAAATAGCCAAGAAAATCGCCGTCCTTCATTTATATGATGACCATTGAACGAAATTAATCTTACTCAACCACTGCATATACCATCGTACGTAGCAACGTGGGAAAATATTCAAAATACAAAATATATTAAAACGGAACTGTCCTATAGTAACTGATTACTATCAAAATTGAACATGATTTTATTGTGATGAATAATATGAAGAAAAAAATTTAATTGTTTGCTAATTAGGAGGTTCACAGGAAGAATGGAGCGATTAAATCTTGGTTAGCTACTGATTTGCCATAGCTAGTTCCTTTTCCATAATTCAAGGTCATCGGTCGTTACTCTCAAAATCTGCGACAGCTACATGTTTTGTCTGTTTCACACATGTCAACCCTTTTATCGTTGCACTCTTGCGACACTGGTCTTCTCACAGAATGAGAAGGGTTAAGGCCATTGTCTGCCACGCTGGTCAATGTCAGGTTGGTAGACTTCACAAACATTTGGGAACATTATGAAGAATACTGTGTGTAACCTACAAATAGTCCTCGGGATCTCCAAATCCAACAGATCATGGAATTCAATTATGTTGATAAAAGCAGTTTAAATTTGAATCCTCTGCATTGAAGACACGAGCCACAAAGAATAATCGATCATCAGGGCCAGGCCCCCCGGAAGTACGGTAAGTTGAAAGGCAACGGCGATGATGAAAATTTGCCAACATATTTTCTAGATACTATATGTTAATAATAATTAATAATATAAAATACATGTGTATATACTTAAACAACTTACGAATCTAGTCTCACCTA
This sequence comes from Parelbella ahira ahira, assembly GCA_018244795.1. Taxonomy (NCBI): domain Eukaryota; kingdom Metazoa; phylum Arthropoda; class Insecta; order Lepidoptera; family Hesperiidae; genus Parelbella; species Parelbella ahira. The sequence continues at coordinate 5,064 of DWME01000385.1, read as the reverse complement.
TCGTATGCTAGAAAACGTTATTTTAGCTATAATCAAATTGACAATGGATTCAATCGTTTTCCCAAGCGTGACATCATATTTATTAGGTGAAGGTCGAGTTGAAATGTACGGATTTCCTTTCATTGAAGTTTTTTGAGGTACTGTGATGTAGTCCATTATTTACGTATTATTCTAGCTGTTGATTGCAGTAGTGTTGATTGAGTACTGGCTTGATCCGGTTCTAATGAACCTAGCCGTCTCGTCGGGGGTTGTGGATACGATTCCCGCCCAGGGTAATTATTTATGTATAGAATACGAATGTTTTTGATCTATGCGTGATTATAAAATTGTCTATACGAGTAAATATGTATTTAAAATGTTATTTAAAGTCGGATGTTGATAGAATACTGGTTTGTGATTTCGTTCTTATCCAATGTAACTGTTAGACTGACTGCTTTATCTTATAATCATTTTTATACACGGAACATATAAGGTACTATATTTGAAAAATAAATTCTTTTTTTGTAAACATATATATTCTTAATTATTTAGTGTATTTGACAACGTTATTTTATGTTTGCAGCGTATTTATTAAGTCTCTTCCGAAATTCAGAGCTTTCTATAATTTCTCTCTGTTCCGGTGTGCAATATTCTGAAAATAGTAAACAGTGGCGTTAAATATTGAATATGTAAGTATATATAATCCTTTCGTAGGACAACTCAGAAATCGCTATCTGATCCAAAACTGGGCAGAGCTTGTCGCAATCCAGGACTATCGTAAAAGAAAGCAAATAAATATAAGAACATTAATTCCTATTGTATATATAATTTTGAAGTTGATATTATATGGGTAAATTCCCATCTACATAAAGAGCAATGACTCATATTTTATATATAAAAAAATATTCGTTTTGAGTGGAAATAGAATCCACAAGAACTTGTAGCAGTAGTCAAAGTCACTAATAGCAGGAACAACAGGATAGTAAGAATAGTCATATAGTCTGACACAATATGATAAGACAAAAACTCACGGATAGTAGTGGGTTCCCATCCAATGAACTCTCCATTCTTCTCATTTTCCGCCTTCAACCAGTCATGGAGTGGCTGGAAATACTCCAAGACTCCACTGGCGTCCATTTTTCTTTGACCCGTCAACATCTCCATGGCATCTGGCCAAGGTCTAGATGAACCCATTCTTAACATTTCTCTGTAAATCAATAATATGTCTAATAATGAATATACAAGAAGCAAGTCCGACTTACAAGGGTTTTATTATATTTGGTACTGGATTGCCCCTGCTTATCCCGTAAAAGAACTGGCGTGATGATATAATAAAAATATAAATTTCAATGCTAACAATAATATGGAATGATGTCATTTCGTCAAGATAATGTATTTCGTCGTGTAATCCTTTTTTATATATAATAGATTAGTTTTGCGGTCAGCTGAAGTTAAAAAATTCTTTAAAAACAAATATTATTTTCATCAGCCTCCGGGCACGCCCAAAATTTGTATCATGTTATTATATATCCTACACCTGACACATTTAATGACACTGTTTTTAGATTTAATGTAGAGACAACTAATAATTTTATAATGATATCCGTGTGTCTTTGGTTAGGAAAAAAATCTACTCCAGTAACTATTACAGTCTTCATAAGAAAAATAATAATGTTCGATACTTTTTTATCATTCCACTGTTGGAATATAGGTTTCCTCTCATAATCAGAGAGCGTAGGCTACACTGATCAAGAACCGGTTAGCAGACTTCACACACTTAAGATTTTTTTTATAAATTGTAAGATGTGCAGGTTTCTTCACAATGTTTTCCTTCACTGTAAGCTTATGATATTTAATCTTAAAACGCACTTTATAAAGATATGCATCCGTAAAGAGATCCTCGGAGTAACAATCTGAATTCCTAACCACTAGGCTTCATACGGTTTAAATAGCAATAATATTTGAATAACTTCTCAACTTTCAATTTAATAGTGAATCTGTTTTCTGCTGTGTATCAGTCAGAATATACGTACTCTTTCCGTAATTAATTTACATTTAATTTATTTTCATAATTTATTTGTCCTCAATTTTATCTGCCAAAATATGATGACAACTCTTTCAAATGACGAAGTCATGATAAGATGTATATGATAATCAGTGGAAACCTACTGGCCTCCTCTCAGACAGTACTAAGTTCTACCATACTAGCCAAATGCGTGTAGGCAGATTTTAAACCCATTGAAAACTAATACAAATAGTTCTGAATTTTTCATGTTTCATCACGACATGTCTATAAATATTAAGCAACAACAACACATCGAGAGCCTTCTTTTACCAAAAACAAGGACCCGAGGAATAACTTACCCCAAAGCATTGCCGGCAGCTGTCTTGTTGTAGATATCGCAATTGGATAACAAAGCGTTGGGATCGCCAGGAGTATACTCGCCGGCCAGCAGACAAAGAGAACGGTGGAATTGGAACTGAACGATGTAAGAGATATAGTATCTGGAAACAAGATAGATGTAGCATTTAAAAAAGCATAAATTTAAATCTTAGACAAGCTTGCTCTTGACATAAATGTCATGCACAAAAAAATCTTACATTTCTATTGATTAAAAATCGAAATTGGATTCATCGTGTAATGTAACTATTACAGCTAACAGTAATCTTATAAGATTTTACAGTAAATCTGATATAATATGTACTTGCTATGACTCATTAACCTTCCAATCGACCAATATCAGATCTGTAACCATTACTTGAGATATGTAAAACTCAGTTCTCAAGGTATGGTGTTTGCAGGTAGATTTTAAATAGCCCTGAGAGCTACTAATTTTGTTGTATGACTTTTTATAAATACACTTAGACCAAGATAAAAATGTGCATCTCGACTGAAATATCGTCTCTTGAAAGCTTTATCAAATGAAGTCAGCAAATTCAAAATATCTTACCTCATGTATTCAACATCCGCAGAAACATGGTATTTAGCGGCGGGATCGAAGTCGGCTTCAGACCTTGGGGCTGGAGGTTCCACACCTTGAAAAGCTTCTCTAAGTTGCCAATAGTGGCAGTTATAGTCGTTTGGACTCGTAGTGCCTCGAAATACTCCATACCGGAAAAGATCCAGAATGTAGGCAAAAGGAAGGAAGACAATCTTGTCTAATCCCTGAAAAAAGTTATGAAGAATAAAAATGACACAATACAAAAGTCAGAATGACGTAATAAATGTAATGCGTACTACAAGTAGTACTAATAGTATATAGTAGTAGTATTAGTATTATTTTCTACTTTTATATCGACGACTTTTACTCAGCTGTGTATATTTCAAGAGAATAGGAAAAAGTTTGGAAATAGAAGAACTCATTTAAAACTATATTCTACTTAAAATCAATTCAAATCGTTACTATTAGCTGTTAACAATAAAAAATACCATTTTGTACAGCTGATTAATATTCGACTCCAGGTCATCCGGGCCATCTTCGAGAAGACCCATCACACGTAAATGCTTCGGAGTGGATACGGAGAGTGATATTACATCACCCACGGCTTCATGAAAGCCTGAAAAAACAGATCTGGTAAGTAAGGTTTTGAAAGTAATGTACGAGTATATGTACACGTAGACACTTAAATTTGAGTATGTTCTAGAAGGCAAATGCAAAATTTAAAAAAGGAATAATTGTACCTGGGTTAGCACCTTCCCTGTATACTACAGGTTGATCTTTGTATTGTAAATAATACTGAATATGACCCATTTCATGGTGCGTGGTTGTGAAGAAAGCTTTTGTTATCGTTGTACATTGTTTGATTCTGAAATCATAATCATAAAAGATTTTACAACGATAGAGAACAAGCGAAATAAGAATTCGCTGGATTGTTCCGGCAACAGATATTTCCGTCGTCTCATTATTATAAAATTGTTATATTACTAAAGTTATGACGTGAATTTTGCAAGTATCATTCGTACATCTCATATACCATTAAATAGTCACACATCTGCCATTAAGGTTTTTGTAAATTATTTTTGGTGCTTTGTTATAAATCAAAATTTCTTTCATCAACTAAGAGATATGGAGCATTCATAATCATTGTTAGAACATAAAGTTTTATGAACTATAAATATTCTGTGTTTATCGTTTTTGGAGGATCTGTCGGTGACTATTCTATAGTTGACGTAAATATTAACCCATTTTAATGTGCCGTGTGATACATAATTTTAAGTCATTTAAGTAATAATCTTGTCGATGAACCTTTAGAGCGAATGCCGTTGAATAAACTAGCTTACGAAACTTGCTATAAATTAAATATAGGGCAATAATTAGTGATCCAATAGATAAAAATAATTATAATTTCCTTAATAATTATCATTGTGTAATGCATGAGCATAATTTTACCTGAAGTCTTCACCATCAAAGAAGTCCCAAGCGGATGCGTGGCAAACCATATCTCGTCCATCATTCGGTTTTTCAATTATAGATCTTTCCCAGAACAATTGTGGCATTCCGCTCAAGTTTAAAGACTTAAAAAAGTCTTCAGCGACTTGGAACATCATCAGAGCGGTATAATTCTGAAAACAGTAACAGGCTTGTTTTAGCAATATTCATATTTTTAGTAAAAAAGTCGAAACTTTAGTCAAATATGAGAGATACTAAAAACTACATCGGTTATTATTAGAAAAAATCTAATCGAAGTAATATATAACCTGATTAATTAGAGCTGTAGTAACATCAACTTCCGGCTTATCGGGATAAGGTCTCGTAAATTTCTCGACATTACCCCAAGTTTGAGCCCAAATATTACCTGAAAATTTTAAAATAAATATTAATTGATTGATTGCTGGCATTCTGTTTTCCAGGATGTCAAGGAAATTTATGTTAGTATCCTCTCCTTAAGAGAACCTATATTCCAACAATGGAAAGATAAAAGGGTCTAAAGAAGAAAATTAAGTAAATTTATTATAGTATTATTGTGTAATAAGCTACTAAATGGTTTTTCAATGCAAGCTAATTCCATTACAAAAGCGTGAGTACCTAGTAAGTGAGCTGGTATAGGTCCTTTGGCTGATACCACGTCGTCTCCATACTTCAG
>DWME01000384.1:0-35150 GCA_018244795.1 Parelbella ahira ahira | reverse complement strand
TAGGCTAGCTTTTGGCCACAGTCTTGCCTGATGGGAAGCAACGATGTGGCCTATGATGTAGCAAGCTTGCCTAGAAACCAAAACTTTATTCCCAATGCTGTCACTAATGACTTAGGAATGTAAGGTTTGGTGTTCCATTCATAGGAAATTAAAAATAAATCAAACATTTACATATATAAACTCTTAAATAACCATCGAGTTATTATTTTATTTTTTTAATGTTTCTTCTCGACTCTAATTAATACCGTTTTGGTTATACACGGCAACACTTATAGCCCTATATTGGGTTTAAACAGAGCAGATGGCGGTTCACCTCAGCTTGCCATATCATGATTAACCTTTGCGTGGCCCTATTCATCTCGGCTCAATGTTTTAAGGACGATTTCATTTATTTTATTGATTGATCCGCTCCGACAACAAATAGACATACGGGCGTATATCGTGATCTAATGTTTTGTGTTTTCGCTTCGACATAACCTGTGACTGATTTTTGTACAACGGTAAGACTTGAATTAATTGCAATGAAAGGTAATCTAATCGTAATATAATTATTATTTAACGACGGAAATATACAATTGGGGAGCGTTGCGGTCAATTCTTATTAGGTACGCCTAGAACAATACTTGATGCTTTGAGTACTTTATCAGGTTCGCATGCGGCCAACAGGTGCCGCCCCACATGACAGAAACACGTGCGCGATAACATTTTACCGCCAAATGTGATTAACTACATATTACAAATACATATGTCAAAATCAAGTAAATTTCAACCTTACTGTTCTTAACATAAGGTTTAAATCGTGTGTTTTTATATAATGCAAGTAAAGAAAACAAAATGGCGGACAACTTCGGATATTAGTACCGAATCAAATTGCCATAGTTGCGTGTGAGCGTTTTATTACAATGGTACGATTTTATTGTGTAGGTAAATAAGAAATAGGAACTTTATTCATGGAATTGGCTATAAAAGTGATAGAATTGCTATAAGCAATGGTGTGTGATGGCACGGAAAATGTGTAGGTACATTGTGTAGAAATTAGGTTGAAATTTATCTATTTCTACCTAACAATAAAACGTTTTAGATGTACCTTCATTCCAATTATATCATAACAGGTTGTATACTAATATAATAATTTCTCATTGTCATAGAATACTCTTATAATATCCATTGAATTGCTTTAATTTTACCAGACACAAATCTAGCTATTACTAGGAATTTCAAGTTATAAAAATCCAATATTACCCGTACCGTAAATCGAATCCAGGACTTCAGCTAACTAAGGAGAAAGTTAACCATTACAGAAATAAATATATCGTCAAAATAATATGACAACTTTTTGATGTTTCATTAATTGAAATATGAATATTTTGATGTATGTACAATAGTTGATAAAACTTGACATGATTTTAGTCATAAATATATATCCTTGAAAATGTTGAAAGCATGGAGCGTGACAGATCGCTCAAATTAATATAATCCAAAGACATTAGCTACACAGAGATTGTCTAAGCCATTTTGTACTCGTGTTCTTACCATCGCAATTAGTGTTGCCATTCATTGCTGTATTAACCAAGGGAATGGGAAACTTTAATGAGAACCTATAATTACCATGTACATAATATGTGCACACTACGGCTATAGAAATAAATCTTGACTGCGTTTGTCAATTCATATCATGTTTTACTTGATGTTTAAAAGGATAATTATAGTTACACAGAATCTGCACATTACATGGAACTTAATGCAAACTGAAGGTGTGAAAAAAACTTGCTATTTTCATTAACAATTTTTAACCCTTCATTTAATGCGAACTTTTGTTTAGACTAGGACGTACTCTTTTACATATTTTATTACAGTTGCTTATAATTCATTTCAATCTCACAAACGTAAAGGCCGTCTTTTGAATCATCCAATCGTCCTTATTCAAAATTGTAGATTTCGACTTTTATGTAGGTACTACTAGCGGTTTCCCGCGACTTCGTGTGCGTTGTTAATAATACTTACAATTTATTTTATTTACATTTATCTATAGGCTAGCGTTTGGTCGCGATTCCGTCTTATAGAAAGCGGAGATGCGTACTAAGAGCACGAATGCCTAGGAAAATCTATTGGTACACCTTTGCATTGAAGAGTCCTAATGTATTAAACCAAACGTATCAATAATATCTTTACTGGAACATATTATCATATTAAAATATATTTTTTTAAATAGTTTGTCATACTGTTCTATTTGTCAGACATATGTACATGTGTATATTGGTTGTTTTTGCTATTTACATTTTTCCACCATCCGTGGCGTACGTCTCCCCACGCAAGGATATCTGACATCATCTGACACGACGGCCCACTGCTGCGACCTTCGGACGTCAGTTTGTTAAGCAAGCTGTGTTTACTGATCTTTACGATACGTTGATCTATATAAATGCTAATCACTGACTATGTATAGAATCATATGTAATTTTCTATGATAATAAGTATAATAACAATGGGTAGGTCTATTGATAAATTATATGGAAATCCCAAATCCATTATTTAGTTAAACGGTTTTAAATTTTTTTGTTTACATGTTCACAACAGCTCGGTAAAGGGGTAGGCAGAGAGCAACACGTGCCAAATATCTCTATATTTATATAGATATCTGATATGCTTCTTCTACATTCATCACTCCATCTTTTCGAGACTTTCGAACCCTCAATCAGTCATTAACTGACCTATTTGGTCTAGTGGGTGAGTCCTGGTCTTCCTCAGCCTCTGCCTCCATCAACATTTATATTGTAAATCTGTTTTGTCATTTTCATCTGCCAGTTTTTATACATGTCGGAGCCATCGATGCCCGAACAAAATTATAATGGAACAATAACTCTCCGATGCTATATCACAATTCGTGATTCATAGACTATAGAGAGCAGTCAGAGTAAACCACAGGGGCGGGTCAGATTACCTTTTCACCGGTACTCAGTGGAACACACACATAACAACGGAGAGATATTATTTGTGACATACGATATACGTCGCACATTTTGTATTTTTTCAGTTTACAAACGCACATTGCTCTCAAAGATTTTTTGTAACAAAAGTCCAACGTTTTTGGAGGAGAGCAACGGAAGATGATGTTTCGTAAATATTTGACCGCGCCATTGTGACACGGCAAGGACATGACTTGTATTTATCTTAGTGTATACATATATGTAAGGTTTAAGATATTTAGTTAAATGCAACAGGATCAGTAAACAGGATCAGTTTATTAAATGTACATTTAAATGTATATTTCTAACGTAATATCTCACCTGTAATCCCTAAAGAGGTAGGCAGAGGAGTATAGTACACTCCCACTCTCACAGAACCTTAGTAAATACATACATGCTTATATAAAAAAGACGTATACCGACATAGAAAATATATATGCTAATCATGTAATTATAGTACTGGACAGGAATAGAACCCTCAACCCCCTCTCAAAAATCAGAGCCACTAAACTAACCGGCCAGTTTATACCTACTGGTATTTATATAATAACATTCGGATGAAACACTCGAAGTTTAATTCGTTTCCATTCGTTTCCTGATGCACTTGTTTGCATATTTAATGGTTTAATATACGAGCCACTGAAGGTTCTTCCTATCCATTATGAGTACCTACTCCTAAAACCTCTTGGGAGCATAACAAGAACGGGTAAGGTTAGCGAGCAAATATTTGTTTCGTCGTTAGCTTTATATAAATAAATGTAAGGTTATTTCATACGACATGGGTAATAGATCATAGTTGATATAAAGACATCACTAGACTAGATGCGATATTGCAATAAAATTTTAAAAAATGTGAACAGATTAGGAGTTACTCATTTTTCGTATTATTTATCACAAATATACATAAATATTATGATAGATTAAAAGTAAATAGCTATATTGACTGCTTGAGTTGAGTGGTTGCAAGCCCAACTATTAGGTATATGATCGAGAGGTTATAGGTTGGATTAGATTTTATAGTGAAAATTTCTACTAGTGTCTCGAAGACTCGATCTATTCCCGACGTATGGCAAAAGGCTCACTATAAACTCCATGGTGGAATATAAACATAGGGGGTGACATGTTGGAGTGTACTACATTGCTTTGCCTACCTCTTCAGGAATTGCTGGCGTGATGTTACGTTACTGCGTTTATCGATGAGATAAAGTAAATTTACTAAAGTACATGAATATAGATAGAAATTAATGTACTGAACCCCTTAAAAGGATATCTTATGCAAATGTATCTTTCTCGCTGTCTATTTGTATCTAATCAGACCATTAACGGTGAACAAGTTACTAATAATTCTATAGGCAGGAGAGAGGGGAGAGACAGAGAGAGACAGTGCGAGTGCGAGAGTGAGAGCTAACCGCATACGTGCAACCGAATATATACGTATCGGTTTTCGAACTACTAATATTTACGATTATCGGCTTAGTTTCAACATGTCCCACTGCATGCGTTTAGCGATTTACCATTTACTCGCTAAAGGTGTTCGTACATATTTGCTGTTAATAATAATAATTCGCTGTTTAAAATTTTGGTTTGCTTATGTCTGTATGTATTATAAGCAAGTTTTACTGTGTACCGCTGGTAGACTGATCACCTCAAAATGCAGATGGTTGCTACGTGATGAGATTAGTGAAGAACTGGGTATTGTGGCAACGCAAAGGACACGCTGATAGTATGATGTTACACAAGGCAAGAAAATCACATGATGTCAATTTAACATATTATTAGCTTTTGAATTGTCTATGATAAATCATTTACTGAGTTTGTCACTTTTATCATTAAAATATTCAATATTATCATTCGCCTAACGAGAAATACCTATTATGACCAGGTGCTGTAAAACACTGATTCTATCTAAATGTCTGTACGAATGAAAAAAAGGCTCCATGTACATTCTATACCATACTCTCGCTCTCTCGTTGCCTTGGAAACCAGTCTCTTACCTTTTCAAGTCTCTAGATTAAACATCAATGTTTGTGGAGCTTTCGAAGCGATATGCAGAATTAGATGAGGGGGAGATTTCTAAATAGTTCGATCACAAAAACTAGTTCCCGCCCACGGCTTCGCCCTTCTGCCGGTCGGGGAAAGTGGACTAACGAACAAATAATTAACACAAGTCGTCCAATGGTGTAGAGACAGTTTCAATTTATAGACGACCTGTTCTCTGGTGGTCTCTACAAATATTTAAACGAATAAATCTTTTTGAGTTCTCAGTTTTTTTAATATACATACGTCCTGATCTTTGATGTATTTATATTTGTTGTCGACAATCGATAAACAAAACGACTCCCTAACCAAAGCTGTTCGCCGCCCGTTTTAATGTTAATTTAGCATTTCATACCAAATTCATAGGGCTAGACAGAGATTAAGAATTCCACCAGCTACGGATCAGAGAAACTTCTTTCACATCTTACACTCATAGTTACAATAGATATACCTATATTTATAATTTTCTTCAAATGAAGAAATTAACAAAATCTACAATACAGTATCTATACGATTTCTTTATATGTATACTAAGAATTTATCACCTGAATACAAACGATCACGGCAGATCCAAATCAAACACTGATGTAGATTTGGTCACGCGACTTGCAGTGAAACTTCTGTCGCAAATTGATTTTGCAAAACTTGTCCGACTTATGCTCATCACGTGATGAGATTGAAACGAAATGATTAAGCTCAAATCGCTAAAGTTTCTTTCTTAATCTCCTTTGTATAAAGGGCAATTTTGTCTTTTGTCACATAATGTTGTCATAAAAACTTGCTTCTTCATACAAATTATTGTTTTCATAGTTTTTATTTAATGATGGATATTTTTTTTAATTTCCCGTTGAATCGACATGTGGAATTTGTGAATTTATTAAGACTGTGTAACCAATAAAAGATAAGAAAGACATTAAAACATAAAGACAATTAAATATTTATTGGTTCGCGTGTCCATTCTACCGAAAGGACCGTTATGAGTGCTTTGTGTGTCACACGGAAAGTTCAAAGACTTTATATATGTATTTATGTCACCCTGTATTTCGTTTAGACTTTGGTAACAAATTTAATTAATGAATTTCTATATATTCCACACTATTTATAATCACTTTGAATATGAGTTTTATATATTTCATTTATATACAATATGCCTTTTAACCGGTACTGATTTTTATTAATAAGATATCAAATTACAATGCTATTAAACCGCCAATGTGTAGTAAAAGAATAACGTCACATTTGAAAAGGTCGATGACTAATTTAAGATCTATGAAACTGTATGAGAAGGCACTAAGACCGGGCTCAATATCGCACCTTGGGAGATGCCTATGTCTAGCAGCAGTCTGATATTGGCTAATTATGAAAATAAAAGGATGTTAAGTATTCTAAAATGCTAAATATTATGATCGTGAAATGTCAAGGTTCAGCAAACTTCATAATACTACTACAACATCAGATAAAACACATTTCCTTGCGTGCTGACAACGCTAGACGCTACAGTATCTGGTACCGAGTGTTTACTATAAACCATCGTCTATTGATATCGAGTCGATGAACCTTGAATGCGAATGCAAGTTTGCGTGCATTTCACGAATATCACATCATTATATCAATACCCCATGCAATCGTCCATCATAAAGCTTTTCAAGGACTCAACAATACATTTCCTATATACACACGTAATCAATGCATTATGAATCAGTACCTCCGTCAGCTCAGCCATTGCTAAAATGACATATTCGTGCTTCTTGTCTGTAAAAATGACGAGTTTCTTATTTTAGGACTGCGTACTTTCCAATCGGGTTATCGGTACAACTGATTTTGTATCGTAAAAAATAACTTATATATAAGTTTTGAATTCGAAGCCCTTTGAAACTTAAACATAATGCTTGAAGGGTTTTTCGCATGACGAATTGATTTTTGATGCTATACAGTGTGAAATTAAATGTTTGCTGTTAAGAATTCGGCATAATTTTCGCCGCGGACATTTGTATTTTTACTATACTTTCTCCAGTTTCTGACACTCATAAGTGGCAGAAGAATTAGAATGATCTGCCGGTTGCAGCGATTTTACTCTCACGTATTACAAAAAATGTAGTTGTTACGTTCTTCGAACTTCTTGTCATATCAATTCATATATCTGTATGTAAATTTTTTCTTTACAATAATTTGTAAACTTAAAAAAAATGTTTTAAGTGAGTCCTTGACCGCACCACGGTCAACGAGTTGAGCTGTTGATTGCTTTGCTCGTTTTCTTCGAATTCGACATTTTAATTATCTCTTGCCATCGGCGAGGAGAATCACTGTTTTTGTAGGCCGTCGTTCTGCCGAAATTAGTCACCGTTACCGCCTACAATATTTATTAATACATATTATTTGGTGACCACGTTACGTACAGTCACGCACAAGGTAATCAGTTCGTGAGAAGTAAAATTGATCTTCTGATGAGTGCAGAAATAATCTGTAACATATTATAGGTCGCTGCTGGAGTACATTGGGCCTTTAGGGTAATTGTAGAGAATTTTATGTACATTAGAGATGTGTTTCTAAAAATTCAAATTTATTATGGACTAAATAAAAAATATTCAGTACATAAATGTATACATCTATTATGGAATCTACCCACTTTGATATTGTTATGAAATTGTTAGTTTAAAGCATTTACCTAGATATGTACAGTATGGCTGATGACGACGATGGTAAAGGTTACAAAAAAATCTCCTTAAAATCTTATTTTCTTTACCAGGTACCAAGAAGATGGAGTACAAGACGAGGCAATGGCACGAGAAGTGCTTCTGCTGCGTGGTGTGCAAGAACCCGATCGGCACTAAGAGCTTCATTCCGCGCGAGCAGGAGATCTACTGCGCCGGCTGCTACGAGGACAAGTTCGCCACGCGCTGCGTTAAGTGTAACAAGGTAATAATTATGCACCTTACTTAATTATTTCATAGGGTATACACACTGTGTACTAATCACCTAGCAGTCAAGGTCATCTTATATAATACTTGCGTTGCAAAAGAATCTTTAATTAGAGAATAATATAGCGCCACACTTTGATATATAACGAATCGCTATGCCACCGTGCATTTAATGGTCCGAGACTATTTAGATATTAATGAAGGTTTCAACCATCTGTTTTTTCTTTTTCATCTTGTCTCAATTTAGGTCTTGCTTTCGCCCATGTGTTCCAGCGACCTTCGACTATTGAAAATACGTAGCTAGTGTTCATGCTTATTCAGTCCCCTTCGAGCATAGAGGTATTGAATGGGTACATAACGTGTGTCTGGTCGCGGTCGCAGATAATCACGCAGGGCGGCGTGACGTACAAGAACGAGCCGTGGCACCGCGAGTGCTTCACGTGCACGCACTGCGACACGTCGCTGGCCGGGCAGCGCTTCACGTCGCGCGACGAGAAGCCCTACTGCGCCGAGTGCTTCGGCGAGCTGTTCGCCAAGCGCTGCACCTCCTGCACCAAGCCCATCACTGGTCAGTTCGCGCCCTGTTCATCCCGTTTCTTCTAATTTGACACGTTTCAATATATGAGAGTATAGGCATTTTGTAGGCAAACTTGCTACATATTAGATTACATCGCGCTTAATATCAGGTGAGATTGTGTTCTAATATGAACCTTTAGTTTTTAAAAAACAGCTCGAACGGTTAGAATTATAACACAAGAAGTTGCTACGGGGTAACACGATAATTAACAAATAAATTTCAGGTGAACAGAATCTGAGTAGAAATTAATACTTCACATGGTTTCTTAGAAGCAGAATATTGGCAAACGTGTAGCATATTTACTACTATCCAGACTATACGAGTAATACCGAATTCAAAGTGGTGTGATTCGTAATTGTTCCAGCTGATTGACAAAGTCCAAACTGTCGTTCCAGGCATCGGCGGCACCCGCTTCATCTCGTTCGAGGACCGCCACTGGCACAACGACTGCTTCATCTGCGCGCAGTGCAAGACCTCGCTGGTGGGCAAGGGCTTCATCACCGACGGCCAGGACATCATCTGCCCCGAGTGCGCCAAACAGAAGCTCATGTAAATACCATCAGCTCGCTACCGCTTCCTCTCTCGCCGGTGTCCGACGCTCCGATCACCTTTACCACCGCGTAGCTACGATATAACATCGGGAGCACGTTTAGCCGAACGCAGTACAGTCCGGCCTTACGTTGGCGAGGTTGGGTTACACGAGCTGCAGCAGAGGGAGCTCGGCAGAGTCGTGGCCGGACTGGCGAGTTGTGGCTACCGCAGTTGTGTGGCTGCTGCCTGACACCCGCACATTGTAATAATCTGTTTTGTGATTGTGTGCAGCGACGAAACCATCCTACCAATAGTCGCTAACGCGAGAGACTGGTGCTTGTTCGATGCGCAGAGAAAGTCAGGTGATGAGCTAGTCGACCTTGCCGCCAAACAGAAGTTCCGGAAGGTCCGCCAGTAGTCACTCGTTACTCCGACTTGTTGACCATACTTGTTTTTTTTTTTATAGAAAAAAATGTAAAATGCAAAAATCGCAAAAAAAACAAATGTGGATGCACAAATAAAAGTATTCAATTTCGCTTCTTTTTTTTTCTCGGTAATGAAATTTAATTAAGACGTTTATATATATTTTGGTTGATTAACGATCGTTACTAATAGCGCAGGTTACATCCACGCGTCCTGTATATTTATTATATATATATATATGTATATGTAACTGTACATGTATACGCTAATTGCCATATATTGTCGCTTTGGCTGTCGTATTAGTTCCGTAGCGTTAGGCGGTGCCGTAGCGCAATTCACACGATGCCTTAATAACATATCTAAGTCAATTTGGAGGAGAGCCGACGGGCTCGTGCCGTCGGCGTCCGCCCGCGTCACGTAGTGCAAGTGCGATACCGACGGGCTCGTGCCGTCGGCATCCGCCCGCGTCACGTAGTGCAAGTGCGATACCGACGGCGATGTGCCGTGTGCGTGTCTAGTGTTTATGTATATGGAGCGGCCCGAGCTTCCTAACACTATACTTAAGTGACCTCGAGTCGACTAGTGTTTACTAATAAAAGATATAATAATATATAATATTTTTTGTTCTCGATTATGGTCTAATCGTGTTACAATATTGTAATTGAATGTTATCGCTATTTTTACATAATAATAATAATAATGATGATGATACATATTTTCTTAGCGTAGAGTTGTATTGTTGTGTAAGCGAGAGCCGCCGGGCTGCGGCGGCGGAGGCGAGCGACCACCACGTCTGGGATCACTTTATAAGGGTTACTTGTTAAGGGTTAAATTATTGAAATGTTGAGATGAAAGAATATTAATTTATATATTAATGTGTACACTTTTAAATCGCTTAGCTGTGTGATCTGATCTAATCTTTGTAATCTATCAAGCCATAGATTGTATAAACTATGAAACTGGATTAAATTATCAAAAGTAACTCGACTGGTCGTTTTTATTTATTTACCTGTATTCCATCCCTCCTCTGTAAAATATAATATAATAGATGAAGTACCTATAATATATATTAAAAACCAAAAAACAGCATAAAGTTGTAATAAATAAATATAGGTATCTATTGGCATTAGGCAGGGCAACACTAATGTGCCAACAATAATGTAAATGTAAATCATTTCCAAAAGTTCCTCTCAGGAGTTTACAGCAAATAAGTTAACCTTATCACTTTAATAATTACTTTTATAATTCAATTTAATAATTAGTTTCTGGCTGGCTACAGAAGAATATGATTTCGGACCCCCGTAGTAGCACGTTTTAGCGGGTGGTACGGGCTGCGACCGCACCCGTCTGATGTGTAACACGTTTCACCTCAGCAGTGCGTACTCTCACACTTTATAATTCCAAACTTATCGATTGGTTATAACTTATAAGCTTTTGATAGACAGATACCTACGTTATAATTATTATAGATGTTAGAACCTAATGGTTGAATGGAGACTATTAAAATACCATCCAGTGAAAACTATCGGGAAAGTGGCAACACTGATCTTTTACATGTTACTGGCCGAAACAAGGCTTAAGCAGTCCAGAAAGATTGCCTCGTTGGTCGAGTGGTTGCAAGCGCGACTGCCGAACGAGGGATCCTGGATTCGAATCCCGGATACGATGCTATTGGATTTTTCTAATTTAGAATTTCTAGTAGTAACTCGGAGTCTGGATTTATTTCCGGTGTGTGACAATGGGCTCTCCACCAAGGGACGTAACTGGTAAAACGTGGGAGTATACTACACTCGTTTGCCTATCTTTTCGTGAATTATAAAAATGATGTTACGTTTTTTTAAACACGTCTTATTAATCTTTATATACATTACAGTTGTATAGTTAGAGCTACATCCAAGAAAGTCGAATCATAATTTTTTCTTTACAGATTTCACGACTGTCTTTGTTTAAGAGTACAAAGTCAGTGCGTAGGGTTATTCCTTGTACAGATTTCATTTGAAAATACCTCATATGTTAAAGTTGCATACGTTATCTATAATAAGTTTTACACCATATGTAGCTTTTTAGGCTTAGCTTACAGTACCTCAGGCAGTACCTGAGGCGGTTAATTTCCACCTTTGTTAGGTGCTCCTATTTTGGGATGTAATAGAACTTGGAGAGCCCTGGATACTTGACCGATAAGTGGCTGATTTACTTTGAAATCGTTAGAAGGATCAGGCAGAAAACCCACTCCTGTGCATAGTCCTGTGTTGAGTTTGATGTCTCAGTAAACTGTATGGTAGTTGATAATTGTCAGCAACTATCACATTACAGTGTGTGTTCACAAATCGAGATACAGTAGAATACTCACTTTGAAACAAAATACAAAATAGACAGACTATTTATATATATTTTAATACACATTTTTTACAAGATGTAATTTTTTTTCTCGATTACACTTGTTTACATTGTGCAACTAATTTGTGGGTATTACATTTTTTATTTAATTTTAATAAATGAGACCTATTAAATAAAAATTAATTTTTGATTGATTTATTTTAACAATGTTCGTTGATTAATAAAATTTTCAATTGCTCTAGTTTCTATAACAGTTAAAATGAGAGTTTTATTTAATTAAACATAAAATTCTAGTCATGTAATTTTTTTAAAGTCATTAAGTACAAGCTTACATATAACATACATATTTGGTTTTCTTCTGCCACTCCTACTGTATCAAAAAAAATAATCATAATAGTTATTTTACAGAGAAGCGCATCACTTTAAATTAAACTAAATGCAACATTAAATACTTTTATGACTCCATTGTCAGACTAAATCATATACTTGTCAGGAAGTCAAAAGTTCTGTTCTATAAAAAATGATAACAGGGTCAATATAAATGTTGCATAAAGACAAAAAGGCTTTTCAAATGTTGAGGTACTACCCCAAATGTATCCTATCAGTCAGTGCCAAAGTATTTTTGTCCAAAGTGGTTTGGTGCTACCGGGTGCAGTTCAGAAGTGAGAATCTTCATTTTAGGAACATAGTCTACGACTGCTTGTGCTGCAGCTGGTGTGCAGAAAAGATTGGAGAGAATAATCCTTTCTTCTTTCACACCATGCTGAGTTAAAACATTAACTGCCTGAAAAATTAATGGATTATTAGTTTCTTTACGAATCCCATTGTTACATCAGTTACCGACATTATCATCTGACAAGTGTCAGATTCAAATCAGTGGTTTTAAATTATAAGTTGTTAGACTAAAATTTACCAACATTCCATCCTTATTTCATGTAGAATGAGAAAGTAATTTTTAGATCATATTCCTCCAGTCATTTTATATAAAAGTTCCTATCAAATGATATTCAAGATGTTTGAGTAAGTGCAAAATATATTCAGTAACTCATGTTGTCAAATAATCATATTATAGAAAGATACCTGTTTGACAGTATTTCCTGTTGACATGATTGGATACATTAATAACACTTGTCTCCGAGCAATATCTTCTGGGAACTTAGCATACACCACATGTGCCTCATGGGTGTCTGTGTCACTCTCCACCAAGATCTTACCTATGCGGATTGAGCGACAGCAATCTCTAAGACCCTGTAAAAGTTATAGGGGAATACTTGTAAAAGTGTTAGCTTTCATTTCTTTTCTTCTCATTCCTGTTTCCATTAAAACAATTATCTCAAAGCAAGTGTACTACTGTATGTTAACTGTTGTGTTGGTCAAACAGCTGCAAATGTGACTGGGATTGATTCACAAGTCAGGTACTATCAGACTTCTCTAACTTGGAATTTCTAGTACTAGCTCATAGTCTGGACTTGGGCACTGTCTATATCAATAGGCTCACTCCTTTTCCTTGGTGAGACAATATAAAGTTATAAAAATTATTTCATTAAAACAGTGAAACCAACCTGTTCCATAGCTTCTCCTGATCTAACAATGGAAACACCACAATTGCCTGCACCATACTTTAAGCCTTTATACAGAGCCCCTGTGGGTGTCACAACCTCACAGTCAGTGAATGGTAACTTGTTAAGGCTCTCCTCAATGACCAGTCGAATAAGTCGATCTGCATAGAACTTGAAGTCGCTTCTTGATGTATTTCTTAAAAACATATCACTACATAATATTAATTTATTTATCAATATTTATATTTATATATTCAAGGATCTAAATATTGTTACGATAAGAATCTGAATAATGTTAAGATTACGTTTATCTCCATATACATAAAATAGGCCATACATACCTACAGCACATCGAAGAAAACCTTTCGATACCAAACGAAAACAAAAATAAACAATAAAAACCGCCCTTTTTTTATTTTACCCCAAAAGACATACAATGAATTGAACGACAAATAATGGACAAAAAATTACTTTTACTTAACTAATATAAAAAATATTTGGTCACATTTTGTAACCTCACTTACTTGTCCCTGAGTATAGTTTGCAGTTCCTTTATATTATCGTTTGAAGGTAGAAGCGTAAGGCTGTCGCCGAATTGTTCCTTCACATCGTTGGCATCCCATTGCCTGATATCATTATCTATCAGGTCCATTTTACAGGCCGGACAGTTATTATCAAACAAAACGAGATATCCAAAATGACCACAGAATGAAGATTGTGAATAATGTAATGTCAACGTCAGTTGATGTCACTTTCCTAACATTTTGTCAATGTCACGGTCAGCTGATGTAGCGTTCAGAAATAGTCGGAGATATCAACTATAATTTATTATTTGCAGATGTTGCATTTGAATGCAGTCATGCACAGCTTGTTTCGTCACATACATAGTACAACAATGAGTATCACCTATACTGGCCCTCCTATGTTAATATGCTCTTTATTATATAGGAGGATTGTACGGCGTCGTTTGTTCTGTGTGTACTTCCTAATTAGATAACGGTCATAATTACACGTTTTACTGAAATTAATAATAATCAACGAAAACACCTTACACCTTTGTAGGTATAATGAATATATACCTAGTCATGTATATTTTGGATATAATTTATATCATTTTCTGAAACCTTTATTAGATATTTTCACAGCATTCATTATTTATTAAATACATTCTTGTACTGACATAAATGCGCTATTTTACGTTTCGATGGGATCTTTAGTTAAATGACAGAAGCAGTGCAAAATCAATTTGCATATCAACTATTCCGTATATGGGAGTTCAGGATTACACTAGAAAAAAAAAACATAAACATCGCTATTCGCATTAAATCTTTATTTGCCCAGAAAATACAAATTAATGATTGCAAGAATAATACCACTGTCCTGTTACAGATTACAATACATTCTGATGTATAAATCTTTATTACATCTTATTTGATCCGAGTCTGGTTGTAATCACAAAACATCGTTCACAAAAATATATTTTTAAAAATATTTTTATGAATATGGAACTGTAACCGCTAATACGTTCTAGACTGAACAAAGTTTCACTTAAATGCAATAAAAGTTATAAGGACGTACACGTGCAGGAAATAATAAATAAATGCCATGTCTGTCGAGCTTATACACTGTCTTATTTTCAAAATGGCGTTCGTGCCGGCCTTTCAAACTATTGTTTTACAAACATCGATTTCTTAATAAATAAAACATATTGTGTAACGTGATGCGCTGGTTTACAAATCTTTTTTAACTAAAAAAAACACAGGCAAATAAATATGTTTAAAACAACTAGGAACGTTGAGTACTAAAATAAAACACATAATAACAAAGAAAAAAATAAAACCTTCGACAACAATTGGAACAAAAGGCCGACTGAGCGAGTTACAAGAGAAAAAAGAACATTAACAAAGTACGAAAAAAATATAATATAAACATTATTACAAAAAGTAGTACAAAAAATGGCATAAAATGTGTACTCTCGTGTGTAGCCGCTGGACGCGGAGATAGAACAGATTGTGAATTCCCGTAAGTAACATTAGTGAACATCGTTCATTTATTTACCTATATTTATCCCATACCACATGGAAAATAATAGCTAAATCTACCCGCATTGCGATAAAAAACGAACTATGATGTCGGATGAACGATATAACCGTAGAAATTCTTAAAAGTAGCATTAATTCAGAAAGAAAGAAAGAAAAACAGCCATAAGTACTGGACAGTAAAAATCAACGACCTAATCATTCTACCTACCCCTTAACTTGTGACTTCTAAACTAGAGAAATTGACCTGGCCTAATATCTATATGCTAATATCTGCACACCTTTACCAAGTCATAATAGATTTATTGTAATAAGCGGACAGTTACAATAGTAGATTTCTATAGACTTAAGAACGTCAAGGAGAATAAATCGTCCAACGGAATTCTTTTTTCAAATTCAAACCGGAAGGCTTCCAACGGTCGCCTTGGAAGCTTTCGTGTACTTTATCTATGGCGTATCTTACTTAACGATACATAAATCACGGGTTGCGGGCACTTCATATGTTTCCTATATTATTTTCCGATTTATTTCAACATAACAACGTTCCATACAAACGTGCCCCACAGGCATATTATTAGCTTGCGTTTTACATGAACTATTAGGTACATACTAAATTTGGATTCGTATATATCGCTGCGATTTCAACGATAAATCTAGATATCAATGGCCTATATCAAAACACACGCAAAGCGTTGCCAAAAACAAGTATTAACCGTCTTTACAATCACATATAACACGCAGATATCAACTTGGCACTTGCGAGGATTGGGCTTCCTCTCCCATCATCTGATTTTACCCACCGCTCTCGCCTTTGACAGATCAGCACTTCGCTGTTCGTTTTATAGTAAGGTGCCTAGTTAATCCTTGCGAGTTATACCTACATCAGCAATGGACGTCAGTTTAATTTAGCACTAAACGCGTAATTTACAGCTACGACGGAGCACATCCCCGCGATGTCTGCTATTCGGGGTGAGAAAACTTACATAGCACGTTGTAATCTATAAAATTTGAACTTTCACTTACATGTTACTCTCACTGTCCGCGGTAGGTACAACTAGGTACGTACGAACGCGTTTCATTGTACACGTACTAAGGCGCCGGATGCCCTCAAAAAAGGATTACACCAAATACGCCATTACCAAACCCGTTAATATATTCGTAACTAACTACCTACAATCCTAGCCGTTATTTAGAATATACACACCTACCCGCAAATATTTGCAATTCATTGTTCTCCATGCAATTAACACCCAGACCGTTGACATCGACGTCCCTGATTCCGCTAATCAAAATTGTTTTTCTCATTACGCCCATTTACTCTTTCTTTCTATAGACGGGGCAAATTCATGTCCAACACCATTCAAGTAGATACAATTAGCTACACGAATTACTGGAGAGGTCTGCTAGAGCATATTGTGCGAAACACCAGTGCGACATCTTTAAGCAAATCAGTATTGCAACATTGCCCAACAGATGGCGTTAGTTGTATCCCGAATCACGTTATTCAACTGTTCAAGACGCCGCAATTCCAAAAACCCAATTCGCTTTTCCCAAAAACTACAAAGAACTCACTTTTTAAATTCTCCGCCAATCTATTTTAACTTATAAATCATATTATTAAATAAAACTGAAAGATTGGCTGACATTTTTATCAGAAAAATGCTTAATTCAACATATTGCACTGCTGTTACCGACCCTAAAGGTAGAAACCGGCACAAAATATGGACGATTATTTTATTTATAGTCAAACCGCTCGGTTTGACTATAAATAAACTCGGATTGGCTATTCTCCACATATTCTGTCTCCAGCCGACCTCTCCGTAATATAGTTTCGTGACAGCCATATAAACAATCTCATTCGGATCCCACCACGGAGCTGTGACTGTCAGTGCGTACAGCATACCTCTTACAACCCAACATGTTGAAATTACAACTCTAGAAAATACACTTTGTGCACTTGTTTGACAAGCGATTCAAAGTTTTTAAGACTATATAAACGCGCCACAGACACGAAAGGATCCATCTCGTAATCCATTCACCGAAAAGTGATCTTTATAACATACGCGTTCAGTTCGAATATCGCATACATCCGGCTGGTGACGAGACCCTTTCATGCAGAGCGGCACTCCTACGACCCATACATGATCACAATAAGCGGAACCCATAACAATATTTATTTATTTTAACTTACTGTACAGGTCGATAAAAACTACCCCTCTTTATTTATTTATTATAAATAAATTACATTTAAAATCACTATTCATTTCTCATTTAAGTAATAAATACATTACGTTAAACAACAACAACACGGCACGCCGCTGCGCTGGCGGCGAGTTTTCACGTCAACTGAAATGCGAAATCACATTGTTGCTATACAGTGTGATGCGTGTCCGAAGAAACATCTGAAGAACATTTTACGGATACGTTTGGACATAGAGCAGGATACGGACACGGATAATCCGCTGCTATTTATGGAACAGACTTTCTATAGTCCATTGCGCTATATATAGGGTGCTACGACACAACAATGAGCTACATCGTGTTTCAAAACCAAAGGCACCTTTATATAGTCGCCCGCAGCACCCTGTATATAACACGGTGGATGGCCGATATTGTTCGTTAGGCAAAAGCTCCTACACTAGACCGCACCGTAGACAAATCAACGCTGCAATATAACAAGGTAAGTCCTAATATATTACTAGTCGTAGTCGATTTAAAATCTGCTACATGCACAAAGTATACTCGTGTGACGAGGCCATATTGTTCTATGACAATGTTCTGATCGTACGTAGCATATTCCAAAGCATGGTTGTAGAACATCGTATAGTACTCGTGAGCAATTTATTTTACAATGGAAATTCGGCTAGAGAACTATCCGTTATTAGTGTAGCGTTGAAGTCTGAAAAAATGTACATGGCAGATTTAAATGAGACACGGACGTGAAATGTTTCGTTTCGGTTTGTTAATGGAATATAGCGCGAGCGGCGCGCGGGACGTGCGCGGCCGGCGGCGGCGGCGCGCGGAATGGGCGCGGCGGCGCGCTGCCCCCCCACCCGAGCCCCCTCCGCGCCGTACACGTCGCGCGCGGTCAACGGAAATTCGATCTAAACACTAATGCGATACGGTTGAAATCGAATTGTCATTAGAATGACATACTTCGGAACAGTAACATTAAAAGCAAATACAAGTACCACGACTACATGTATTGTGTATTTAGTTAAACAATTGTACGTCGTTGAAAGCTCATAGGCCACGTACGTTCTAAAGCCACGTAGATGGTATTTATGTAGCGATCTCGCCAGGTCGTATATAGGGTACGCAGGAAGCCTGGAATGTCAAATTTGTCTATTCTTTAAGACCTGACGCGTTGCTTCCTCATCATCATATCATACACTATTTAAATAATTTATTAATATATTAAACGATTCCAGATTCAATCCGAAACGTCACTAAACATAATAATTAAGACAGCCCCTTTGTGCAACATAATAGATACATACATGCTCTGCCGCGAATCAAACCCGGAATCATGCCCACTGGCGCGATGACTACCGCCGTACACAAACTGGGCGTTGTACAGATTGAATCATATATCGATCATCAGATGTACATACCTAATTACTTAATGTTTGTATAATCGATAGCTAACATGCGAACGTTAGAAAGAAACAAAAAAAAGACTACAATTTCACGCACGCGTGCGGCTGACATATCGTAGCGTCAATACGTGCGTGTAAATTACAAACGCTGAACAAATTACACGCTCGCTTGCTGCAAGCATTAGCTCGATGATGATGTTGAGTTTAACGAAACAATTACTTATATTTATCTGTAACACGAGATGCCGACACCGGACATGGGGCGGTTTCAGTATTAATCAATAGATATAACAATAATTGGTCAACAATTGAGATACGTATACAGGTATATGTCATATCTCTATGTCGACGATTCGTTTTATTAAAAAATAATGAAAATAATGCTTTAAAATGTTGCTGATTTTCGCCGACGATTAAAATCGAATACAATACAATTAATCGAACTAATGCGATACGAATATCATTTTCGTATTTCCGAATACAATTATTCGAATTAAAATCGATTTCAACTCGCGTATCGCACACAAATACAAACTAAGGAGAGTGTCCCAAGCGGCCGCCATTTTGACCTGTACAATACAATACTTATTATATCACAAGACGACTAGTGGACAACGCCGTTCCTCTGTCGCGGGTAACTATTGCTGTACTCGGGCTTCTTGGCCACGGGGGGCTCCGCTAGCGGCTCGACCTTCGCCTTCTTGCCGGGCTTCGAGGACAGATAGGCCTTGTAGAAGAAGCGCGCGAAGAGCACGAAGTACGAGAAGTACATTGCCATGGAGAGCTTGATGTTGATTTCGCTGATGCCGCAGGTGTGTGGCGGGGCCGTCGTCATGTAGTTGTGAGCCCATATGTTGATGGCGCAGCCCACTATCATCTGCGTGAGCTGTAGCACCGTAATGGTCATGGCCAGCATCTTGGGCGGATATTTACCCATGCTCACGAGGGCGTAGTACGAATACATGACGCTGAAACAGAGTAACATGACGGTTAGTGGACATTCGAAGGCTGTATTTTAATGATAAACCGTTCTATATGATATCCATTCGCGATATAATAGCTAAATTAATGAATAACGTAAATGGTGAAGCGTGGGAGTGATACTACACACCTCTGCCTACCTGTTCGGGGATTAAAGGCATGATTTTTACGATACAATTAATGAGTAACTATTTGCGCGTCTAACGTTTAAAGTATGACGCGTTAATTCAAGTGCGCTACTAAAAAGGATTCGACGTTTAAGACGTTGGATATATTGTAAATATTCGAATTCGAAAGCAGGGGAAATATTGGAAACATTTGTTTATCACGCAACACACAAAGCTTTGAATTCCGCCTTGTACGATAATGTTCTACCAACATTAACACATACCCTTAAATGGTACTCTACGCTACTATTCCATTCATTTGTGTTGTTTCAGTACGATACCTACAGCTTTATTTCTTAAAAATGAAACATCCAATTATCTACGTTACTATTGCATTTGAAAAACGAACGTTTTTAAAACATCCACATCTAGAACATTCGAGCGCGTTAACAAGTCACTCTTCTAGAGTTTTCGATTTCACATTCGATGATTTAAGATCCTCTATTGGTTATTTGGCTTTCATTAGCTCTGACCATGTACTATTTCAAAATTGATGAATACATAAATGGAAAATCGAATCTTGGCTAAGGTTCCAAGGAATACCCGACAAAGTCGTCGTTAATTACGATCAATGAACATTTATCGAGATTGACATGTCCCAAAATAGTCCTTATCCAATTGACATAAAGCCCAAAATAGGATAAAGTTGTGTGTACGTCTATGTTTATCGCCGGCACAGTTTGACCCAACTAATAAGGAATCATTGTCTTTAGCGGTTACTCCACATATCGGCATATTGTGGTCAATGGAAGGTCAAACGTACCATTGATGATTATGTATAGTTTCTCTTCTGTTAAATTAAAAAAAACAAGTTAAAATGGATAAATTTTTTTAAGAGGTAAAAATTACTGACCACCAAGAAATTTAGTAGTGTTGGCAAGCGCAAAATGTGATAAAGAAGTCCTTCTTCGGGTCGGTCAACATATTATTGAGTTTTTCTTATTTGGGATTCCCAATAGTAGTTCGGAGTACGAATTTGTGCTCAACGTATGACATGTAACCCCCCATAACATAGTGGAACCCATAACATAACTGGTGCATCGTGTGTGTGTATTACACTCCTCTGCCTACCACGGCGGGGAAATAAGGGCTTGATATTATGTTAACGTAACAAAAACGTAGCATCACGCCTATAATCCCCGAAGGAGTAAGCGGAGAAGTGTAGTAGGTACACTCCCACATTTCACCAGTTACGTTTAAGTCCCATGGAATGGATGGTGAGCCTATTGCCATACACCGGTCATAATTCCAGACTCCGAATTGCTAATAGAAATTGAAATTAGAATTATCCAATATACCCGACCCGAGATTTGAACCCAGGACCTCCCGATCGGCAGTCGCGATTGCAACCACTTGACCAACGAGGCAGTCAAAATAATAATGTTATGTCATTGTTTCCTATACATAACAGAATGTTTTGAAGGAAAAATCTAGAAAAAAAAGTACTTTTTAATATTCTCGTGTATATAACATTGTTCATATATACAGTGTGCCACAACCTTGGAAAAGCTAAAATTGGACAGCTCATAACGCCGGTGTAACAGAAGCGTTGTGTAGGAAGCGCGTGGGGACCTCCAAACAAGAAATTCACAAATCACTCTTATATTTAGATCTACTTGAATTTTTATACGAAATTAAGTTAGTAGAGACAGATGTTCCGACACGGGGACACGCCACGCTTACTTCTTCATTATTATTAATGTCTATATATGCACTGACAAGCCTCGAACAACATCTAAAATAAACACCACCGTTCTTATGTATTCAGATCGTTCCATGGCTAGCTAGTTGTAAAGTCACTTTGATTTCCACAAAACGACGCCTGACATCGACAACTATAATGTATTACAGTACAGAAATGAATAATCCGGTGTTACCTGTGAACGCAGTAGTTCATGACGACGAACCAGCGCGCGGAGGAGGTGTACTCGGTGAAGGAGAACCAGGTGTACAACAGCACCGTGATGTGGTGGTACCAATGGAGGAAGATGAGCGGCTTCTTGCGCAACACGATGAACACCGTGTCGCCGAGCTCGGGCAGCTTCGACAGGACGAACATCCACGTCCAGAAACCGGACACTTTGTCTTGTTCGATGAAACTGAAATTCGAGAGACGGGAGAACGTTAAAGGCCGAGAAACATATATAAGTACTATGTTACAGTTACAATGAAGGCATTATAAATCCTGCACATTGAAGAGGTTCGTGTGAAACTACGTCGGTCGTGAAAATATTTCGCTTAACAAATTAAACCGTACACATATCGTTTTATTTATTTCTATATAACATCTTGGGAGCATCGAGTTAAATATTTAACTCAGATCATTGGTCACCAATAGGTTGGTTACTATCATTTATGGCTGAAACTTTGATCTTGGTATAAGTAAATAAAAAAATTCCACAATCCACTATGGATCACAAACTGATTTGATATTCATAAGTAATACCACCCGTTATTATAAACATAATAACACCCGTTATTATAAATTCAAAATAGTGGCTGTAGATATATAAAACAATAATAATCTACAGCATAATAAACTGCAATAACAGGTTCTGTATGCGCGATCAGAATTCCATGTAGTACTATCATGTTCTGTACGACAAAATTAAACACTGCCAAATAATCAGACGGCATGAAGAAAAAAAATTACATCATTCGAGGCTTTTCATGGGATAGACATGGAACATCGAGTGCTTTATGTATTTCTATTATTACAAAACCTTTGTAACTTACAAAAAATATTTTGCAATTGAAAAGTACTTAGATATTAATTTACCCCTCATCGTCAGCCGCCTATCTCAGTAAACTGCTGTCTTCCTAAATTAAAATTGCTTCTAGGCTTTTTAAACATCTATGTATACCCAACTATAGTGTAAATTTATTCATAATTAAGATTTTCAACGTTGTCGAGGTTACACCGGTGGTATTCTGGGATTGTCGTAATATTGGAGGTTAGTGCCGCGTTCCAAGCTCGGTGACCGAGTCGCTGTTAAAAGTTTACTTCGTATGGAAGGAGGTACTTTTGGAATACATTCGCGTACGTTCGCTACGCGGCTGGAAAAAAAAATTGCTAGTCCTGGGAACATTATCTAATAATGCTGCTAATAGTGTAACTGTGAAAGTTTGCTTGGATGTTTGTGTGTCAATCACGCAAAGAATATTGCATAAATTTGTCCGACCTTTCGCATGTAGATAGATTATAGGCTGCTTTTAGTCTTGGGATGTATGCGGTTCCTATGAGATTCGATCCAAATATAATTGAAATGTTTAAAAGTGTAGGTCGCCCTTTCGATACTAGATGGCGCTGTAACTGTTTTAAAAACAACGGCCATTCTGATTGTGTACGAATTAAGTACTATGAGTTCTTCATCAAAGTAGAAGTTGGCTTCTTTTTATATAGGACCAAGCAAATTAAGACGAAGGTAAAAGCTAGTAGATATGGCTACATAACCAAGAAAATTGTTACACAAATTGCAAGTATGCCAATTATTATCGTAAATTGCCTATTTCATTTTCGAGAAAGACTTAAATCGTTCGTTATTACTTTGAAATTGACAAAATTACTATCATTTGCATTGTTACCGGTAAGTGACGGTCAGCAATGGCGGGTAAGTACACATATTAGGGGGTAATCACATAAGTACAAATATTTCCGGACACGTGAGCAGTAAGGTAGTTTTAGTTCGTTTCTGTAATAAGTATTTGATGATAGCTGTTATCCGCGGTATTTTATGACAGATAAATTCTGTTGAAAACAGTTTCCATAAGAATCCTCCCCAAGACTAAGTCATTATAATATGATGTACCTAGAAAAAAATCAAATTGAAACAGATATAGTAGAACTCACAAGTTATAGTTAATATATATCCCTGTGAATAATAGTTCAAAGTAAAACATCTTGATTGCAAACTGCTTGATGTAATTACAAAATAATAAATCGACGCTAATTATTATACAATTACAAGATTAGCAGAACAATATTAATAATATTACAAATTAATAAAAAAATAATATTAACATAACAATTCATGCTAGTAAATAATTTTATACAAAAGATTCGAAATATAAATACGAAATTTAAAAAATCAATCAGCAGCACGCATTCGATGAATTGGATAGAGTTATTTATTTATTTAATCGTTTAAATACAATTATATTATGCGCAATAAACCGTAATAACATGGAAACGGTTTAAGTAAGGATAATTTAAAAACGTGTTTCATGTTTATTGACTGACAATAGAGTCGCATCGAAGGCCAGCGAGAAAATCGAGCACTAGATCATTCCTTGAAAATCGATTTGATTTAAGAAAATATAATTCAGTAGTACTGATGATACAAATTTTAATGTAATGAGTAATTAAAATTAAATGTTACAATATAGCGTGTATATTCACATATACATAACACGGATTTTTTTCTTAGTAAGCTTAATTTAAATATTACATGTTGAATTATACAACGAAATAGAATACTGGTGATAATGTAATCAGAAATTATGTGGACATTAACATAATACAACATAACATCACGCCTGTGCTTCCTCGAAGTTGGCGCGAGAAGTATAGTACACTTCCACGAATATTATTATACTGTAATTGATTTTTTACATTAATAATAATTTCTTATAGTCAGTTGTTCACGATATGCTCTTGCGCTTGTAGAGAGCGAGAAACACTTGTTTTTGTTTAAGAGGCAAATTTTATTTTCTCGCGAATAATAATGTACATAAACGTACAGAATATTATAAAGGCGGGAATAATATAGAATAGTATAAGGCAGAATAGTATAATGCATTGCGGGATATTTATATGAATTTTAACGTATAAATATCATATACATACATACGTACATATATATGTATTTTAATGGATATAATGACGAGAAAACTATGATTAATCAATGTGACAGCATTTCATTTCCTATTACATGGTGAGAAACGTAACTCGTAAAAAATGGGAATGTAGTTACACTAGGCAGAGGCCTACCCACACTTTCAGGGAGATAGAAGAGTGATGTTAAATTTAGGACATTTAATTAATTCCGTATAAAATGATTCCTCAAAAATATAAAAATTTGGGGTATATGAGATGTTACATTTTAGCCGAACCATATAGTAAGGGTTTAAGATAACGAAACCCAGATAAAATATATTATATTAGTTATTGGATAGCCAGAAAACACGTACAAAAATATATACTAGGCCAAGCAGTAATAGTAAAACTCATATAATGTTTTAGGGATCCATATTGGACGGTATTATCATATTTGTTTGATACGTAATGGGGATGGCGGTGTAAGGGTGGTATTCCGAAACAAATAAAACTATTCGGTTCCGATCGTTATAATAAGAACGCACGACGGCATGCTCTCAATATAGACTTAGTCTTATAGTCTTTTATAACTCTTTAATACATATGTATGTACATAATATGCAGCCTTAAATGCGATTCATCCATACCGCTTAGAAGAGCCGGATACCAATCGATTGTGTATATCGTTTACGCTAAGTTCGTTACGGTAGGCGGAGAGCATATAGTGCCAAATTTCTCTTTGTATTACTTATTATACTTTTAGTAGAGCATTACAGTTAAAGAAGGTAATTAACAGCGTTTGCTGAACTTTGACTTACAGTGTGTTATTTCCTATGTCTACAAATAAAAAATCGATACAAAAAGGTTCATACAATGTCGAGTCGATGTCGAACAGGTAGGTTCAATGATTTTTCAGCAATTCGATCCACGTATTCGAAGTGTGATTAGTTCCGTATTTAATGAACATCGTAGGTACTTCATGCGCTCCTAATTATGGACGAACGATTGAACGACTGACTGAATGAATGAAACAAGAATGGAACGCTGCGATTACTGCGACGAATGAAAACTTAATCATTCAATCTACTTTGAACGTAAGACACTGCAGTGTCCAATTAATACGCTTCAATAAGTTTTATAAATATCTAGGTCGAGAGCTATTCAAGAAAGACATGGAATTTAAAATTGAAGAAAATGACCGAAATAAAGTCTTTATTATATTTCCGACCGTTTTGCTGCTGTATCACAGCTGTTGAACATATAACAAGAGAATAAAGGTCGTTACAGACGGAGCTATAATATATAATTATATTACAGCAACCCAATACTACAATATATTATCAGTAACAACGCCAGAGTGACCCCGCACACGTAGCTACAATCATATATCCTTCTTACTTCGTCAAAATATGTGAAGAGCAACAGCAACACATACTATTTTTCGCGTAACGCTCGCAAAGATATAAATTTATGTATGACTATCGTCTGTAACAATTAGATATAATAATGCGACTAAAGTGTAATATGTCAAAAACACTATCTTTTAGAAAACAGTTCGGAAGTTTTAAAATCATAATTCGATAACTATTATAATATTATATGACTTATAGGTTATTCTATAGTACATAACTATTATATTAGCATAGAATAATTATGATTGCAAACTTTTTGAACCATTTTTATAAAGGTATCTAATGTTTTTGTCATATTACACTCTAGTCGCAAATGAACTATATATTAAAGCTCCGTGTGTGAGCACCGCGAGAAGCGAGAACGTTTTACGAAGGGTTGGTCTCTACGCCGGACTGGGGGCTGACTGTTGCCGAACTCATCGTTATTTTTATATAAGCTTTACGTAACTTAGGTGCGATTTAATTTTCAGATATCGGGGTACCCTTTCTTTTACATAACGGGCATTATTTATTGTACTGTACAACGAAATATTAATGATAATATCTAAGGATATTTAATACCAAACTAGGTAGAATCTATTCGTCCATGCCATACAGGCCGTTACAAGTATTTTTAAATGCATTTAAAATAAATAATCGAGCTTACGGAACAATTATTTATCAATAACACCCAGAACCCTCGGTTCAGCGATCAGGTCCACTGACCGCTGGGACAGAAGCCAGACAAATTATTAAAGCAAACTTGAACAACCAAAAATTTTTTGAAGTCAACGTAAATGAATATTATACATTTTTGTTATTTGACATTCTGTTAACAGTTAAGAAACAATAATTTTTTTGTATATGTAATCTAAGTAAGACGGTGCATTCGACAGTAACATAACGTAATATCACGCCTGTATTTCCCTGAAAGGGTACGCAGGAGTGTAGCACTGCTACGTTTCACAAGTCACGAAATTCGTCCCATGGAGTAGGGGGTGAGCATATTGTATCCAACAGTAAAACTTAATAAAGCATACAAGTGTATGACCACATTGTGCTTTTGACACCAACGTATATTATACGGCGAGACAATTGTACAAAAACGCACCGAATCACCAGTAGGTCAATTGGCATTTTATAGCGCGTTTATTTCTACTATGTCCATTATTACATCATTGGGCACAATTCACGGCGGCCGGTCGGGCGGCGGCGACGATAGAAAGTGCTATGTTGCGCAATTGGAAAATCAGCGCGTCACGGCACCGTGTCGGAAGAGATGTGTGTTTCTGTTTAATTATTCCACTGGCCCAGTGCTCACTATCATCATCAACCGACTCCTCTTATTCTTTCAATGTTGCATACAAATCTTCTCTCAAATTGATAAAGTAGGATATGGTTCGAATGAGTGAGCAAAATTGTGCTAACGGTCCCAAGTTGTAAGCAATTTGTTTGGAGTTTGTTTTTGAAATTATTTCAATTGATTCAGTTTCCAACAAATAAAATTTCCAACCTTAGTCTCCATTTCCGAGATTAGCTGCATTTATCTTCCGTTTAAGTCAACCGAAGAAGCAATGGAATCGATCGATAGGCCTGGCTTTAGCGACGAACAGCATTACGGGCGAATCTCCAAATCCAAAAGGACACGCATACTTTTAGGATTGGAGCCGTATATAAATGTCAAGTTCAAAATCTTATTTATTATTACTTTGTTATAAAAATAACACAAAAGCAAAGTGATCACCTAATCGTGACTGCTGTTCCGGTCTCATGATCGATCTCAATGGCATGCTATTGGAGAGGCCTATGTCCAGGGGTAGATGCTGACGGGCCCATAATGATAACGATGACGATGATTCTCTGACATTAGCGACAATAGTGAAAAAGGCGACCATTTATACGTCATTCACACCGTTAACATAATCGACACTTTTAGATTTTCACTCTTGGACATGGGTCTTCTCCCAAGGTAATAAGGCCATAGTCTGTCATGTTGGCCAAGTGTGAGTTATCATTATGAGCTTTGCACTTTAAACTCATCTTGAGACATAAAATATTAATCTTCTTGGATGCTTCCGTCACTTCATTTTTAATAATAATAGGGTTTTTTAAGCAATTTTCCTAGTTTTGTATCAAAACTTCAAAGTCACTACTAAAATGTACAAAAGAAATATATTAATAAATTTAAATTAAATCGATTACCAAATCGACATTGACCGTGACGCATGCCTCCTTTAAAAAGAGCGTCAAATCCGCTTCTAATAGTTATCTCAATTATTGTATTTATTTTCTTACGTAAGTCAATTAAAATACTTTTTTTTCAGTGTGTTGTAACATAATATAATCACAATATAAAATATTCATGAGATAATATGGTGTTCGATGACTGGATACGACAAAAAAAAAACAAGCCTAATTTAGGCTTGTTCATTTTTATCTCACAAAACATATTTTTTTTGCATTCATTATATTACGTTATTTTTCAATTAAAGTGGAAAATACGCTTTGGACGAAGATTATATTTTAATTCCTGAGACTGTTATGTCATTGAGATTAATTTTGATAGCAGCAGTTATATAAGTAAGCCACAGTTTGCTTAGCGAAACAGATAACTTGAACAGTCATACTGTACACATTGTATAGCGATCTAACAGTCTATCAATGCTAAAGATGATACAAACGATATATTTGAATGACGATTATATGTGTAAGAGGCTGAAGAACCTTTAGTTCATTTTGTAAATGGGCCAAGAATTTATTTAAACCCCCTTGATTTTGACTCCTTTACCCTTTAGCCCTTGTTTTTGTAGCAAAGAAATCCCAAGTAAACATTGTTAAGTAATGACGTAGTGTCGCTCTTGGCTTCGAAATCGATATAAATAAATATACATCTACATTTATAAAAAAATCTAGTATTTTTTGCTCTCGATTTAGGAACAGCCTCGTTCTGTTATACCTCATTACATTTATGGGTACGGGGAGGGTATTGAATGAAATATATTATCTTGTTTGCGTTCCCAGTCTCCATATATCACGGAGTATTTTATACATATATAAAAGCGTCTGCGGCCTCTGCTAGAACTGGGGCTTTTTATGAAAGAATTTATTAGTAGTGGATTAGAGTATACAAGGCTCGTAAAAGATCTAGAGAATGCCACAGTTTTTATTGTATTTATAATCTTGTCTTCACGCCAGATCCCTTACGTGGTAGGCAGAGAGCACAGAGTGCTAAATATTTCATTCTTACATACATGCCATGCTTCTTCTACGTACGTTACGCTCTCTTCATAAATGAATGAACAATAAAATTATTTCTAGAAGTTCTAATTGCATATATTGACAAGTAACAGGGACCACTTGTTACTGCCGCTCGTATGCTAATCTTTAACAGAATTGATTAGATCATTCCAGAAGAATCCATAAATTGAGGCTAAGCGTGAGGGCTTAGGACGCGAAACGAATAAAACACCCTATTTGCCGCTCAATTAGTCAATTAGGCACTGAATAGTCTACGAGTATGTAGCTAAATAATGAACTATTTAATCACTTTGGAGGGTAGCTAATCCTGTGAAGTTTAAGCCCATGCAGTAAAACGTTACCCGGACTTACTTCCGACCGGATGGATATAAGAGATCGCATTCCTTCCATGTAAAAACGGATTTTCTTGCATGTACTTTAACAATTTAAATGTTTATGCAAGAATTACCGTTAACTTCATAAAAAAATATGACTTGCCAGAGACAAGTTAAAACAGTTGGTTTTTATGACATGTTAACTAATGCGAAACGAGAAAAATAAGAGCATCACCTTATGACAGAAGTTTTCAATATTTTGGTATTTTTGATAGTTTTAGGTACGTTTATGTTTTTAGGTTCGTTTATATTTAGGTATGTTTATATTTTTAGACATCTTTGACAAATTTAAGACATGTTGACATTTTTGACGTCATTGAAACTAGTTATGTTTGTCAACTATCATTTATTATGTTTGACGCGATCACAATGTTCGGAATTATTAATCAATATTCTCCGACAAGAATTGTACCTACTTCTGACCCTCCACCGGAAGTTATCGCGACAATTAAACGACTAACGTAATTAAAATGTTCGCACGCAAAACTTGTTGAGTAATTGATTATGTACTTTAATTATAAATACAAACGTATGTATATTGCGTAGCGAATAACAACTGTACTGTTTAAAACTTTAAACTAGACTATTGTAGTTTTAAGCTGCCATACATTACTATTATTGGAATGTTTTGTATTTATATTTAAAGGTATTTACCATCAGATGTTCCGAGTATCAACATGTACCTATATGTCCGTGATTAAACCGTGTACCGGCTTAAGTCATGTATGTTATTTGGGGATAGTTTGACTGTCTCACGAAGAACGCAGTCCGATAGATTCAAGAGTACTCGGGCTATAAAGAAAAAATAACACTTAAGGCGTTAAATAATTCGAACAACTATTTAGTATTTCCACAGCAATACAACGTATTTACACCCCAGCGTTGGGTCCGAGCGTTGCAATACCACCATCTCACTATTGGAACCCATGTCAAATACAAATATTTTTAAACAACCATAACTTGTTAAATTCTATGTCGTTTTCAATGATGTTCGTATATGAGATGTAGTCTAATTTGGCCGCATCTTGAAGAAAAATATGTATAAATTTAAGTTCCCCAACAATGAGCTAGCGAGGAATACTTTTCCGCCCACCGGTCGTCACGAATCGTAAGTAATGGCTCGTCGCCAGCGTCCGAAGTTGACCTGAACTTGGAAGTTTTTAAAGCTTCCCCAGTATGTCAAACTGTTTGGCAATGCGGCGGAATCGACGAAGCCGTCTCAATGCCAACTTACTTAACGAACGGGACGGAAACGTTTTTTACATACTGTCGCTTTTCTCGGCTATCGTCATTTTCGACTTGGTCCAGTTTGATCAAAACGAGCCGTAGAAGAGACCACCTTAATCATGCATAGTGTGGACTAAAACTTATCGACGCTCGGACTATAAAACGTTAAAAAACAAACATGAAGTGGATTTTTTTTTATAATACATGACATATAAAAAAAAATGTCAATGAAATACGTTCAACCGTCTGGAGTTCAAGTCGACCACACACCTCGGGCCATACAAAGTTTTGTAATGAAGATTTGCGGCGAAGTAATATGTAATATAACTAGTCATTTCTTCAGTTCGTTTACTGTCTTTCACTTATGCTTAGTAACTTACATTAATATTGCGGTCAATTTCCATCCTGCCTCGGGGATATCTCTTACATTCATATGGTTAGCATTATTTTTAAGGGTGAAAAATTAACATATAATTTTTTGGATATTTCATACAACCTAAGTGGCAATCCTTGAAAAGCGTCTTATCAGCACTTTTCACGATTCCCATTGTGAAGAGTCGCAAGACATTATTTGCCCTGGGGCGTTGCGTAAGTCTTTCGACCTTAATATCTCGAATGGAAAGATGGGATCCAGTTGACGCGCCCGTTCATTTTTCATTCTTCATAAGTACCGAGTATTTTTTACGGTCATGAGACGGTATGAAATATTGTGCACGTTACCGGGGTACGTTCGGAGATTTTTCAACGACAAGATAGAGACAGCAAAGAGAAACAAGCCACGTTAAAGTCGTATTCACATTGTCATAACGTAAACCTACTTTATAGACACATTTATTACAGACTTCCTATATATGTATATTTTGACTATCACACTTATGTTTGAAAAATACTAATATAACATAACCCTGTATTTCCCCTAAGGGGTAGCCAGGGAAATTTAGTACACCCATGTTTCGCCAGTTATGTTTAAAAATAATACTGAAATTATAAATGTGAATAAGCATATACGGATTGTATATAAAAAAGTAAGCAATCCTTGGTGTACTTAGGTCCTCATAAATCGCTTATTTACACTGACATTAATGTACACGTGCTGACGTAAATACTTAGGTGAATATTTAAAAATGCTAATCGCAACAAAATGGGTACGTATAATGCAAATACACTGATCAATTTTGAGGAATGCCGTTTATAAAGTAGGTACCACATACCTAATGTTACTTAGCAACTGTAGGCAGCCAACAATGGTAGGTTACCAATCGTATGTTTTTCAGTTTGTATAAGAATGGTTACGAGTTTGATGGCGACGTTTAAAACCGTTCCAAAACCGTACACGAATTTTTCAATATTCGACATCTGTCAACACTGATGTAGCCAGTATCTATGGTTCCTCGTAAAACATTATTAAAATACACTATGATTTTCAAGTTAATAATGTTGGTAATTGCTTTTATTTGCGAGGAAGAAAATTTCAAAATTGCAAATATAAATATTAAGATTTAACATCGTCAAGTCCTCGGCATCACGTTTCGTTGTTGCCAAAGTATTCTTCGCTTCAGATAGCTCGTTGACCGGAACGAGATGATATCGTACACAATGATTAGGGTTGCCAGTTACTAAAAAATCCAACAAAAATAAGTCAATATACCAGTAAAAATTACAAATTTTCGTAATATAAAAATCGTATGGTTTCGACCAATTAGAAATATCTGCGTTTATCATTTAATAAAATTGCGTAATACTTTAAATATATACGCGGTACGATTAGCTGTGCCCCGCGATACCCAAACCGTGATGTCCAACGTGGGAATTTTGGGCATAACCGCTTCAGGTGAAGGCTATGTCTTGCCGTGAACCGAGACAGGATGTTGATGTGATATGAATATTAAAAAATAACCTACAAATCGCACCCCTATTGCGTACCAATATTAATAATGTATATTCAGGTATCATATTCCAACAATTGCTGTCAATATCTAAGTAAAAATTAATTTTACCGAACTGAACAGAGGCAATATTAAATTTTTTGACATTATAAGCAAACATTTACAGGTTTTATTTTAAGATCATAAATGTTATGTACTTATATATTTAGGAGTTTATATATTATGTATGTACCTACATAGTTTAATAACGGTCTTATCACCGTAGCAGAAGTTCTGTCTAGTTCAGGGTATGATCTGGCCGTAGGTGAAAACATTCGAAGATATACCTGTAGAGATACAGACATATTGCATTATGTTTCCTCTGCCCATACTATATAGGATGTGGGGTAGCGAAACAATAATAATAATGTACGTAAATTTTATAATATTACATATTATAACCTTATATGACAAAACCTATCTAATTGCATGTGAATAAGACAATCAAAATTGGAACTATGCTATATATTATGTATATGTACTATGCCACATATTACCCAAATAATGTACTAAGTAGTTTTAGTTTTTGCGCTCATAAAAAGATCAACACAAAAAACCATGTCTCGATTAAAAACTGTTTTCGTAGTGTTATTATTAATATTCACATATATGTACATATACACGAGACAGATATGATTATAGTTGTTTAATTTACACCGAAACTGCGGGTACATAACATCATATACGTATATACGCATAGTAACATATACTTTTTACTGTTTGAATTTTTATTATACAATCACACAGCCATACACATGTATATAATTATTTTTAAAGCGATGGTATTACGTAATACTTGCGGTTATATACATTTTTCGTTTAATTTCTTTGTTCACACAATTCGTTTGTGAAGTTCGAACGACCATTAAATTCATAATGGTTCAGTAGGTATAAATAAAAAATATTAAACTTACTACTACGTGATGAATGATTTTTTCATATAATGATTAGTTTCATTATTTCATCACATCTCACCGAAAACTCGGTTTTTTCTTTCAATTATCAATCAGATTTCTTTCTAAACGTCAGTTCACTGGTTATCGAAAAGTATTTTCAACTGACAACGAAAACGTCACTTCAATCAGAATTGTCACTTAAGTACATCAGGTCTTTACAGATACAGATACACTACGAGGCCTCTGCGAACCCCGTAAGGGACCTGACGATATATGTAATAATAAGTTATAATTATACCTTCGTGCAATTATACAATGAAACAATTGAAACGACTCCGTACATCTGCGTTTGTTTAATATAACTACACCGTACCCAACATTGCAATTATGTATTTGCATGTACTGTGACACGATGCAATTGTGGTGTAAAGTTAATAGAAATAATTTTATGAGTGGAAAAGTCTAGTTTTTATGACTGGTTTAAAAGTTAGATCATGTGTCGCCGTGCACCGAGTTCGAAATTCTATTCCGACGACCGGATCAACATTAGAGTGGCTGCGTGTTTGTTTGCAACCTGACAGTTAGATCACGTGCCGACGTTCACCGAGTCCCAGGTTCGATTCCGATTATCCAATGAGTATTAGAGATGCTGCGTGTTTGTTTGCAATCAATTCTAATATGGGGAATCATAAAAAGATTTTTATTACCAGACCACAGAAAAATATAAGTTATTCTAATCATAAAAACAAAACACGAACTAATTTCGTGTTCGCTCCGAGTCTGATTATAAAAATCTTTGTAATTACATTACGTAAATATGTTTATCGGCTTTATGATTACTATAGCACTAGCTATGTCTAGTTTGCAATGAGATATACGTACGTGACTTGTCTCAAGACATTATTATACACTATTATAATAATAACACGTCAGTACTGCAACGATAGAGATATTTGGCAATTAGTGCCGTCTGCCTACCCCGTAAAGAACGTAACGGGATCCATATAGTAAGAGATAATAAGTAGTAAATCGCACCCCAATCGCAGCTCCTTTTACGGATATCGGAAGTCGAGAAAACTTTATGTAATCTGTCATTGTACAGCCTGACCTCACGTCATCAGTCGGTACA